>LXHY01000332.1:0-28569 GCA_002093855.1 Fusarium praegraminearum | reverse complement strand
GTTTTTCCTAATATTTACACTTTGCAAAGGGCATTATGACTCCTTTGCCTATATATAACCTTTTTTTGCCCTACCCTATAGATAAGGTTTAGGTATAATATAAATGCTTACCTACTTTAATTCGGATTTTCTCCTCTTTTATCTATTATTAATAACATTATAACTATATAAAGTTAAGAAGTCCTTATTAATTTAAAATAGAGATCTAATATATAATAGCTATAATAATAACTACCCCTATAGTTATTAATTTCCTTAGGGGCCCTAATTATAATAGGGCTATAGTTATTATCTTTAGAGTATTAATTATCTCTTTAATAACCTTCTTTTAAAGGGCTATAAATAACCTTAAAAAGGAAGACTTCTTTAAAGATCTAAAGAAAGGTCTTTTTAATATTCTAAAGGTAACCCTCTATATATAGCTATACTTATTTACCTATAGGGTATTCCTTATTTTAACTATCCTTTATATAGGGGCTTAAAGGTAAAAGGCCCTAAAGTAAGCAGTTTAATTTAAGGCTATTATAAAAAGGGGTAAAATAGGGACCTTTAATAAGGATACTGATTAGGCGATAATAGTTATTAACCTCTTTAAGTTAATGTAAGGGATAAAGGAGTTATCTTATATTTCTTTATTAGCGTTAAAAGGGGAAAATTCGGTTAGCAGTTAGGCGTTTAGGCAATTCACATTAAAATACACACTTTGATATCCGATAGACATCCACCCTTCTGCGAGCCAGAGAAACGTCTTGGAAATCCTCTCGCAGCTTATAAGGTCTGTTCTTTCGGCTATCGGTCGATCGTTCGTATCAAGTTATGTTCGGTACCGATCCTAAGCTTAGCTATTTTGTCCGGATATCGGAAAAGGGGGTTCGTCTTGAATTTTGGGGCTATCGGTAGCGATTGTAGTATGTGTTCTTCATGTGTCTCTAGTAATAGATCAGTAAGCGTATTGTTCAGGTATGAGGTTGGTGGCACATAGTAACCAAATGGCCGTCTGTCCTTAACCGCGGCCGCCAGTTACATCAGAGTATGGAACACCTTTGTCTTTGCCCTGACACTTTGGATATCAACGATCTCGGTGCCAAGCGATCCTCTCTTGTGGCAGTTGTTGTAATCCAGCGAAGTTTGTACTGCTCCGGGTTTCATTCCTCGTACTCTCCTGCGTCCATGTCTGAAGTTGGTCAAGGTGGGGAGTTGTTAAGTTATAGTCGCCATGGCCTAGGATCGGCCCTGTCTTCAGTCTGAACGATTGTATAAGCCAGTTCCTCTCGAGTGTCATTTAGTATTGCTCATCTAGACTCAAGGCAATAGGTATTACTTACATCCCTTCAGATGCTGACGGTCCACAGTTAGCTTTCTAAGTGCTTTATAAACGGTCGGTATAGTATCCCAACAACCAGGTTTTTGAACGGGAGACGCCTTGATAGTATATGAACTGACTTCGCCCTATGTTCTGTACCTGATTTTATGCTTTGACCTGTTGAGTGATGCTCTAGATAAATACAGGATATCGGAGATAGACCCGGGCTCCAGTTCTGTGCCATAGATAATGTACCGCATCAGTCAAAAGGTAGAGCACCTCTACCTAGGTGCTACATTAGAGAACATGAATGTGTTGATCATTGATCTTCCCTCGCCAGGGGTGGCCTATTCTCCGGCCAACCAGCCCTGTGTGCAACCTCGAATGTCAAGTGTCCCAATCTAAATGGCAAGTTAGTATAATGGATAGAAGATAGGATCATGCGGGATCGACTTACAATTACATCAAATCAACCTTGTGTGGCTCTGGTCTGTCGTTCTAAGAAGGCCAGATACTTACACCGCCAACACCTTTAGCGAGATGTTACTAAGAGCAGTCACCAGGTTAGAATCTATTCATGCTGTCCGTATCTGAGGAGGTAAATAACTTACCAGTAGGAGGTAGCGGGTAAATCAGTAAGTGAACTGAACGAGCCACGGCCTTTACGGCTGGCTTAAATGAGTTCGTCAAAAGCGATGAATAGGGGCCCAAGAAGGGCAACAACAAGAGAGTACTCCGTGATATAGTCGAGAGCTCGGAATGTCTCTCGGTCACCAACCGGGGCATCAGGCATCTGGTGTTGGATGTAGTAGTGCAGTACCGGGCTGAACCAGGAACTGTTAAGACGAACCCACTCTCTGTAGCGAGTGAGGCAGCAAAGAAAGGAGATGGCGGGCAAACCGAGAGAGCGCAGAGCCCCTTGAGGCCATGGAGATGGTGCTGCAAAGCAGTGGAGTGAATGTAGATCGCATCGTGGAGGGCAAGACGTTGGCGGACCAAGTGGGAACCAACGGTAATTCGCTCTGAGTGGTATTCATTGTCCACCAGATAGTTAACAATGATCTGGGCTTGTTCGGGATACAATCCAGGCCACCGGAGGCTGCTGTTTTCGAATAGATCCGCGAATCGAGGGTGGCGACGGATAACAGCTCGGGGCAACTAGACCCGTCTGTGAACAAAGTCGATACACATAACCTCGTACATTTCACTAACGACAGTGAATAAGTGAATAGTAAGAAGGGAGGTGAATAGAACTTACGAGCTTAGGTGGGAGCTGACGGCACGGGGAGGCATGTTGGGCGGCGTCTTTGCTTGATTTCTTTGTTGGATGCAAGGATGAACGGAAGTTTGTGGGGAATCTTTTAGCAACTAGTTAGTAACTATGCAGGTCACGAGATAAACAAAGAATACTTACAGTCTGCGAGTTAAGGATGGTAAGACGATCTGCCTAGGTCTGTTATGGCTCTCTTACGCCCCACTATCCAGAGACCATGGGATCGTCGACAGTATCTCTGTTTTAGATTCTACTGCTTCCAATGTCTTCTATTCTCATTTCTAAAGCGTCATATCACGTTATTTACACTCTTGACGAGATTCCCCCTCTTTATATTCTGTTAGAAATCAAATCCCTGGTTATTCTTTCTTTTTTATCTTCGAGTCTCAGCAAAGTATTTATATTTCTAGCCTATAACTCTTGGATTCCTCCCTATACCGCGTATATAAAGGTGTTTACTCTTCGTATTTCTTCTACATGTGTCTGAAATCTCATTTCTTAAGTCTTTAGCGCAGGGGTCAACTATATTTGCATTCAAAACACTTGGCAATATTTCCTTCAGCAACCCTTATATGATTGCGCAGCAGTGATCAGACTCCCCTTGACGTCTACACATCTTACGTAGCGAACATATGATAGTAGCCCAGTTTCCAGAATCAGTTAGTCCTTAGTAAATCTGACCCTAGTTCCCTCGGTAATCGCTTAATAGGATAGCTGACTTTGTCATCAGGAAGAATAAGAAATATACAACGTCCAACTACATCCCTTGCTCTAATTTCACGATAACGTAAAGTATACCAAGAGTCATTTATAGCTGCTGATACATTTCTGCCATTTTCGAAGTTCAGCCCCCTACCTTTGTCAGCATTGCGAAGCATACGTATATACATGAACGGCGCAACACATTAATAACAATCTCAGCACTTACTTATTTTCTTCTAAACAATTTAGATATCGCAGTATAGTTGGTAAAAAAGAAGGTAATAGCTTGCGCTCGACATAGTAGTTTACGTGCTATTAATATATAATTATAAATACCAGACTATTATATATGTCTCACTGACATTATATCACTGAAGGTCTTAATACAAATATCATCGAATTTGATATTGTAATATAGAAATATATCTAAACCACATTTATTAACTATCAAGAATCCAAATATAAAATGTCAAGTCAGTCTAAAGTTGTCTTTATGTCTAAACACTATAGTAGATAGCTCTGCTGACATTTTATACCTTCGAGATTGTCCAAGTCCTCGCTAAATTACAATTCTGATACCATAAAATCTTTCTAAACGAATAGTTCAAGCTGAATCTAAGTAATATGCAGATTCCGATGTAAGTATAGCTTTATGGAGCATAAATTAGTATCCTTATATATATCCTCATCTTCATATCTTGGAGAATGGGTTCAGCTTGATTACAGTCAATTGTTACCACAGTATTATATGTAGAGATTGTACTCTGATATTCTGTCTTCATCACTATTGTAAGCCTGATGATTTTGAGTTTCACTCTCTCTTCTATACATTTATTACGACCTGGCGTAATAATGCTAGTCTCTACTCTTCGCAATTATTTGGAAATATATTTCTCTACCATCAAGGCCTTAACCGCGCGCCTTGAACGCTGCAACTGGGTCGTGGTGCTGATGAGAGCCTTTAGCGTATGCCATTTCGCATCTCTTACCGTTTTGCAAAAGTCAGAAATCAGTGGAAGAGCCGAGTCTGGAACCATCTCCTTCTCCTCGTAGATTCGGATGTTGAGAAACCGGATCAGCATATCGTCTGTCTTAGCCAGTCGCCACTCCCGTTCATTAGTAGTGATCTCAAGGATATCGAACAATTCCAGGTAGCGCAGTAGCTGTAGTATTCTCTCGAAGGCCATCTCTTCCAAATCAGGAAGGTTAAACACGGGTGCGTCTTCGCAATAGATGATCAATTTCTTGAACAGTCGTCTAATCGCGACCCTTTCAGGCTCGTCTCGGTTGAGACCAGGCAGACGATCTCGCACGAGATATAAGGCGACGAGAGAGGCGGTGCCTTTGGGAACGGGACTGCAATCGAGGTACTTATCTTCGCCAAAGAGGGCTGCGAAGTCAGGGTGTTTTTGGACCGTAGCTTTAGCGAAGCGTATCTCTCCGTTGGCACCGTCGTGAAACTTGATTGTGTAGTAGTCTCCATACTTTTCCCTGTGACAAAGCCCGTCAGTAGACATCGACTCATTGTAAAATTAGATACTCACCTTTTGGAAACTGGCCAAATGCAGTCTACCATCTCAGAGTCGACAAGCTCCCACTCGGAGCTGTCAAGGTCGGACATTGATGATGAATTCGACATGATGGGATGTCTTGGAACTTCGGACGCAGACGAGGGGTAGTGGTGAAGATGTGGCGAGGAAGATGCTTCTTGTTGGTGTTTTAATATTTTACGGTTACTGCCAGACATTTTGGGGGGGGACACAAAACCTTTATAGTCCACAGGTTAGGGCACGGGATCCCTCAGTTCGTCCAGGTGAGAGATAACGAACAAGGTTTCCTGGAACTCTATTGAGTGTTGAACTTGATTTGTGTGGATAGACATTGCTCGCGGCGCAACAGAGAAGGTTAAAGAAGATGACTCTCGTTGGTGTATCGCATGGTTTGGACTGGTCATTTCTGCAAATCCTCTGTAAGCTTAGTACCGCCGTCGATTCGAGCCAACGGGAACTTGGAATAGTAGCCATGAAATTAAAGAAACATTCCAAGTAATTTAATTATCCAGTTACCTTGCTATATTATTTATGGCTTCATTAGAGTTGAAAGCTATACACCTAATATCAGTGCTGAGGTTTAGCTGCCCGGCTTAGGTCACGCTCACGGGATGATCCTCACAGCTAGCTTTTATATGCCCATTGCTCAGAGATGAAACCTTTTTAATATTCCTTATCTATTGCTACCTTCCTTTGTACGATACTTCATGGAGAATCTCTTGTATTCTCAATCACTCCGCAAAAGAATAGTGATTGTTGGTTTGTTCCCCTGACGAATAATGACAAACGGCAAACAAACGAGCTGCAAGCACAACGGACTCTATTAAGTGATTGATCAGATTCCTAGTCACCAAACACAAATCAATCTGACACGTCATCATTTCAGTGTGAGTTTGTATCTTATCTAGTATTTCAAACGGTTGGCAGTGGACGCAAGCCGAGCCCCTCCGATCCATCTCCCAGAGCTTCTCGCGGCCATGATTCACTGCTGTGTCATTGTTCTTTCTCCTCCTTCCATCTAGTGTCTTATGTCTGGGCTCTATCTATTAAGCAAGCACACAAGACATCAATATGATGCATGCCATACCAGACCATGGTAGCCGAAATGATGGTGTAAACGATTGTCTCGTAGATCACTGCTCGTCTCAAAAACAAGCTGTCACTCTTTGAAAACGTCTTTGTCGTGCAGCAGGGTCGATTCACATTAGAATATCCAGTTCCCAAGGTTGTGGTAGATTGAATTGGGTGTTGTTTCCATTATTGACATTACATTATGCCTGATTCTTGGCTGTAAGGGACATATCTGGATGCGCAATAGTATGTCCCGGGACGGCGGCAACTGTGTTCTCATTGGTTTGATGTTTTTATATTTATCCTGCTTCTGACTATGTATTGTATCAAGCCTGCCATATCTTATTATCCTTCCAAATCTCATCAATCGATAACATCTTTCATTGACGACCCCCTCCAGTTCTATCTTTCTGCGAACCTTGTAGACATTAGCCACCACCTTGGTACTCCGTTGGAGACTGACTTACTCTTCTCGTTAGAAGGGGGCCTAGCTCAAGACTATCAATGTGACAATTACCAACTCCCGACCACACCACCGCATTTCTGCGAAACTGGCAAGAGTTAGCTATAATCAAAATGCCTCTCGGGCTCCCAACTTACTCGTCTCGGGTGGCGTGGCCATCCCAAGTCGATATTGTAGTTTTCAAGACTACCAACTTGGGTTCAAGGAGGCCCAACCCGCCCGCCGCATTTCTGCGAAACTGGTAAACGTCAGCTATCATGTCATGTACGTTCAAGTTGTTGCTTACTCTTCTCAACTCCCCATCTGTTCACCGCCGTATAGCAAACGCCACGGCGGTTTATCGTCAAGTAAACCCGACCCACACCCACGCAGATATCTTTCTGCGAAACTGAAAGGTATTAGCCATGGTCATTTCATGATCAAGTAGTACTCACTCTTCCGGTCCGTAGACCTAGCCCAAGGCTAAGGATGACAATTTCAAGTGGGCAACACACCCCCGCCCCGCCAATTTCTGCGAAACTGATACATGTTAGCTGTGGTTTAGTCAGGCGTTTTCTTAACACTTACTCTTTTCGGGCGGGGCCGGTGTTCGGGGTTCGATGGCCCGGGGGTTGGTTTTACTTTCAATGAAGCGAAAGACATCGAATGCGGATAGTAATAACCCACCCCAGCCTAGCCTGTCTTCTGCGAAACTGATCATCGTTAGCCATCATCCATATCATCATTCAACGACAACATACTCTTCTCGGGCAAATGACATAGCCCAGGATTACTCGGAGCGGATTCCTCCTCTGCGTCATAACGAAACCAACGTCAAGTGGGCAGCAACCCACTTCTCTCCCTTTTCCGATACAAAACCAGACAACTGCATGTATCCGAGTCAGCCATCGTCCTATCCCATAACCTCGGCGACTTACATTTCCTAGTCTAGGACCAGGCGCCATTCGGTACCGCAAGGGGCACCCACACCGATTTGATGCGAACATCAACATCTGTATATGTTAGCCATCGTTCTCCTTCATATCCTCGCCGACTTACATTTTCCTGGTGCAAGACCAGACGCCGTTTGGTACCACAAGGAGCACCCACACCGGTTTGATGTGAACATCAACATCTATATATGTTAGCTATCATTCTTCTTCATATCTTCAGTCACTTACATTCTCCTAGTGCAAGACCAGACGCCATTTGGCACCACGAGTGGTACCCACACCAGTTTGATGCAAACATCAACATCTACATATGTCAGCTATCGTTCTTCTTCATATCCTCAACGACTTACATTATCCTAGTCTAGGACCAGGCGCCGGTTGACACCACGAGGGGCACCCACCACCAGTTTGACAGGCGTATTGTCTGTCCTTCCTGTATTCGATTCATTGGTCAGCCGTCATACCCTGTTTGTCGTCTGTGTCAACTTACATTCTCCTGGTCCAAGACCAGACGCCATTTAAACCCCAAAAGGGGAACACCAGTTGGGCTGCATGCCAGTGTCGTCTGTATAGGTCATCAAAGTCAGCCATTGTCCTCTTCTGTATTTGGACTGTGACCTACCATTCCGACTTTGATTGTACAAAGCAATCCTTTCCAACAGGCGTGGGAAGTTGTCGAGGAGGAAGTATCAAACCAAGTATCGATAGCGAGTGAGGGCTCTTACACAAAGGGTGCCAGCCGTCCAAAAAGGTGGTCCAAAATAGGTCTCCGCGACACGAGAGATGGCGCACAGCAACCAGTTGTTCCACGGGAACGTCACCTAGCGTTTCATGTTGTGGCTAAATACTGACCTCAAAAGTTAGGGTCAACAAATGCAGAGTTCTCCATCTCTATTGCCATTGCGTTAGCATGAGTGTACTCGCAATCGTCGAGGAAGGCTTTATGCCAATTAGGAACGCAGTTTGGCCATTCTTCCTGAATTTCGTGAATAATATCTTTGGTTTCTTCCTCTGACATGTACAAGTTGATCAGCCAAAGACACGCATGAGACTCGGCTCTCAGATTGAGGATGGCTGCGTAGCAGCCTGCAGCGTTGATATGAAACATGATCTCGAATGCGTCGCAAATCTCATCAAAGGTACTGTCGCTGTTTATATTAGGACGTTTGAGTTCTCCGGTGTAGAGATAGCTGATCAAAATGGGCTTGACTTTCTCAGGAAGCTCTGGGAAGCGAACCTCATCACTTCGAACAAAATCCTCGACATTGTCAGGGAAGCGCTCTTCAAGAATTTCAAGGTGAACTGCTTCCTCCTGATGATGTTCATCAAAGCCAAAATAGACGCCGATCATCCTCCTGATGATTGGCATATCAGTATTGTTATGAGATTGAGACAGGCTGCCTGTATGAGGTGTACTTACGGCTCTTCGATAGGAGGGGGGCCTTCAAAATTCGGGACTATGTCGCCTCGACCGTGATCGTAGACGTATTCAAAGTGCTTCTCCGGGTTATTGAATGGAACATCCATACGAAAGTTAAGGGCTCCCTCTGGAGGGTTTTCCTCATAATCTCGACGCATGATGATGGCACAGAGATACTTTTGTAGAGGAAAGTGACGGTGATAGAAAGAAGATGATAGAAAAGGGTGAATGAGTATGAAGATTGTGAATTATTCGCTATAGTTGACTGGTGATAGAGTTGAAGAATGCTTTGGGGCAAGATTTGCTAATGTTTTTATTTGGCAGAGGGGAGAGTCGAAATGAAGGTGGGAGAAATATTTGTGATCTTTGGCAGTGCGGTTTGGTAGCCGATTCTAGGGCTGCGCAGGCCAGACCAAACGCTCTCCCTCCTCAAACCCTTTATTACTCAGCTCCCTGGCAGTCAGGATGATTACTACATTGCATTTATTGTTCAATACTCTGGTATTCTGTGCATGGCCCATCCTGTTTCTGGTTCTGTATCTACAAGAGGTCACATCACAAGTTGTAACTCAGCAACCATTCTTCCCCTGATACAGTGAACTGCCTATTCTTGTATAATAATTCTTTGTTATCATATTTTCTTCTATTTTATCTGTTATGTGTCAAGTATAAAGGCAGTTCCTCTGTAGTTACGGTGGCCACAGTGACGGCGATGGAGGGTATGCTAGCAGGCTTCAATATCAGAGCCACTGCCAATTCATCTCCCCTAATCACGCCCCATCCGCTGTTATTATCTGCACCAGCATGTTATTATGTTTCGTCCGATTCGTCGGGCCGTCAGTCTGTCAAAATCGAGCCCGGGCAGCTGTGATGTCAAATCTCCACCATAGTATTTCTCCTATTACGTCGCTGAATCAGAACCGACTCGCAGACATTAATATGTAATACTAACGATCTACCTTGCATACTCATCATTTTTCGACGATGATTCGTCTCCTAAAATTTACGTCAATCTATTTGTGAGCTTCTCCATCTTTTTCCGTCCCATGCAACTGCTAGTTGCTCTCAGGCTTGGTCTCCCGTCCCGACTACACAAGCACTATTTCAACATCCTCCCCTCATATCGTCTTTACCATACATCATTCCATCCCCGATTACCTTGCTCATGATTTCCATCTACTCCGAAGTTCAAACTTATACGTCTACCCCTGAGTTCGTCTGGCGGGTTTGAAGGGATAGGCTGGTATACAGACACAGCTTCGACAGCACAACCCAATACTCGCTGTTCAATCTACTCGATTCAAGGCGGATGTTCCATGGCATAGCTAAAAGGTCGCACCCCATCCTCGTACTGGACAATCCGGGATCGGTACTATGGCTCTATGTTGTGTGAAGATCGCTTTCAAGGTGCAAAGAGCTCCAATCTCGACATTATCCTCATATATCTATGTGTGCATCCGGCCATGTAACTTCTTCTCAGGGGCTGGGATCAAACTGCACTGGAAAATGTTGTTATCTGGTCCTTTTTAGCAGATTTACGGCACTTCGTCCCTTCTACAGCCACAGGGGCAACATGTAAGTTTGCTTATACTTGACACTGCGGCTGTCCAAGCATTTATGATACTGACAAATAAACCTGTCTTAATTTCTCCGATACTGTTATCATGCCAGGACATGAATGACTTGCAGCCTCTGCGTTACTCGTCCCACGATACCAAGTCGACATTACCTCCTCTAGCCTCATGGCCTCGACTATTTCTTCATCGCCTACGAAACATCCTGGAACCTTCGGCGGTCGTACTGTTGACTATCGTGACAATGGGTGACTTTATTACAAGGCACCTCGGGATTGAAGGTTCGAAGAACGAAGAGTCTTACTTGAGTTTGCCCCTGACGACTCAGTTTGGACGTCTGAACCTGGCTAGTTCGTGCTTCCCCATATCAGCCCCGTCGTTCATAGACTATTTGTTCTTAAGATACTGTCCCTTTATCCTTTAGTTCCCTCCTAGGGGTCGTCCGCTTCTTACCGTTGTCCTGTAAAGTTGACATTGGCTTTGCTAGATCGAGCTACACAATACGATAAAGACCTCTTTTATTATATTCAACGCATCAAGGACTCTACTAACTCACTCGTAGAGCATTCTTCTCTACTTCTAGTTTATCGCTGCCATCATTTTACCAAATATTCCCTTTTCAGACATCCGACGACAGACTCGAATATCGTTCTCTCCTCATGGCCAACGCCATCATCCCCGATGCCCGGTGGCCAGTTCCCCCTATCTCTATAGGCAAGCGATGGGATATCAAGACCACGAACACCATTCTCCACCGAAAAGATGACGAAATAAATGGGTGTCTCGTTAAGAGCTTTTTCGAGTCAAGCAAGTTGCCGACGGTCAACAAGTTCCAAGAGTTCCTCACCAACCCCATGGGTACTCTAGCAATCTCATTACATCATGCGATTTTTGTCCCGCTGAGAGACTACCCGCCTCCTCTGGTAGACTTCAATGATGGGGGCAGCATAGGTTGTAAAGGTCAAGGCCTTCCGGGTCTATATGGTATCAGAACCGGCGCCAACAAGGGTGTTACAGGAGAACTGTACCTACGAACCGCTTGAAACGATTTTCTATGAACGGGAATATTGTGTTGTTGGGGATTCTATCTACTGGTTTATTGACGGACCTCTATGTTGTTCCTCAAAGAAAGGGCTTCTCAACTTCCGTCTTGGAGTCACTTAGTTCAGCTCAATAAAGCTTAGGAACAAGGGTCAGGGGCATGTCTCATACTCTTCGGTGTATCTATCAAGAGTCTTGCTACTCCGCGGCTTCAATAAATCTTTCTCACTGCTACCGTGACTGCTGAGTACTTGGCATAGTTGGTTGTTGAGATAGAAATACGAACACTGTCACTCATTCTTAGATAGGGGTTCAACCAACTAGTCTAACTTCCGACGGTTCATATCATCATATTTCTTACTTAAGCAGGAAGTCCTCATGAATCTGTCATTCTCCGCCATTTTAGCAACTAGAGATCGTGCTATCTCACTATATTAAGACAGCTTAGCTATCACGAGATAATCATAGACTGTGCTTTGTTTGACACCTTGCTCCAGATAGTAGAACTATCCCGACCCCTGGGCAGCCAGTTTCGTCCTCTTAAAGTAATTCATAGGGTCCACATCGTGCGGGTTCGCAAAACCGTGACTCCTGAAGTTCTTGATTGAATAGTATTTCCGAGCGTTCGTTTTGTATTCATTGCTACTCCTGATACATCTCTTCATCATGTAACTATTAGCTTTCCTATCTGTGAAGTGATAAGGACAGCAGACTGAAGGGTCATAGGCTTACTGAATATGAGTACAGCCATGCATTGCATGTATGCAGACATGGCATAGCTAACGTTCCCCCACAGAGGCACTTGTCCTCGGATTACTCCCGTCTCACGGTTCAAGAGTGCCCGTTGAATCCATAGTCCCACCTAGCCCCCTTGGTTTCTCAGGGGCAAATCCAGACCACGTAGTATTTCGGACACTCAGAGAGACTGGGGTAAGGTCGTCATCATCCATGTTCGCACAGCGGCTATTAATGGTAACAAGCCAGCCTTAGTGTCTGTAGTCCTCGGCGGCTTTAGAACACTAGATCTTCTCGCGCGTTGGGTTTCTGGGTTTTCATTTCGTGACGGCAGAAGCAGTAGAGCTAGTTCTTCTCATTCCTATCAATCATGATCCCAGATTCATATCACTACCCGGGTCCAATAGCCATATATATGCTACTTCTTTCTGCACTTGGATCTGCTCTATCCATCGAGGTTCGGGTCAAGTACCTTTCGCTTTTCGACATCAGCGCTCGTTCAGTCCCTAATCTGGGCAGTGATGCGTATGCTTCTGTCGGCACAGTTTTGCCTTTGGTCATAATAAGCTCATTTCACTTAGTCTATGCTATTTTCGAGTAGATAAGGAAGCCAAAACCTCCTCCATCGACTTGAAGCGGGGATTTCACCAAGGTGAATCTGCCTACCCTGAAGCTTAACCAGCCTACCGGACACGACAACCATACAACAGTGTTAACTCCGAGAGGAGCCATCGCGGTCTCACCGTGATCATATCAAGACGAGTGCCTTCAATGCAATACAATCGTAATAGCCAAGTATTATAAAAGCTGGTGGGGTTATACTTACAAGTGGCGCTCGGATCAACGATGAAAGGAACAGCAATGCGAGGGGCTCAGCTGATACTTGTGTAACTGGTCTGTTAAACCTTCTACATCAATCCAACCTAGGAGATGGATTAGACCAAAGCAACTTCGGTACCTTCTCTTCTTAGCTGGGGCTAGCTATTGCCAATGGGTCGATGGGCAGCGCGACTGTAGTCGCAAGTCAGGTTCCGTAACTATGCTTCTTTGTCGTATCCTCTTTACTATCCATGCAAATAGAGTGCTAGTGTCTAGTATTAGCATGTGGTTTTAGCATGACGAGATAGCAGTGAGTGAAACTGCCATCATATCGAAGGTCTATCCCAAGCCATGTCCAAGCATCTCTTCCCATGTCTCAAGACTTTCGGCACTTTACGGTCTCTTCCGTAATACGAACTAAGTGATAGTTCCCATTCTTTTATCTGACACAATGACATTGACATAGCAAGCAGAGCTCGCGGCATGAGAGATCGGTCGAGGTCATCGGCCACGTTGACACAGGCGGACTGGCATGCACAAGCTCTGGAGAGGCAAACGAAGAATGCTGTTTGACATCACTCGTAATCCGACGCTAGAACCTAAGACTTTGAATTCACGTGTAATGCAATTGACTCCATCAATATAGCATATCATCCCGTGGTTTGTGCTGCAAGTGTCAAACTGTCTGTCGATGCAGACTACTGCCTCCTCCTAGATATTTATCAATTCATGCTATTGGTCGCACCAACACGTAAACATGCAAAGCTAACAAGACCGACGTCCATTCTCCCAATGTATGTATGCTATTTACTTCTTGTGGTCTGAAGTAAGCGAGTGACAACAAAGATGGTGTAAGTTGAATAGATGACACACATCATGGGTGACTAAACAACAAACTCATCGAATGACAGCTTGTAACTAGCTAGAAAGACGGAGTATTTACATCCATTGACCTTCCTTAAGGCATGTTGCTGTCTTCTGTCTTACAAACTCAACGGCCAGTGACACAACCACACTCCTGGCAAACACTATACATCAGACAACATCAAACTCAAACTTCAAGCAAATACTTAAGCACCATTTCAGTCAAGATACACAACACTTCTCTCTCGTTTGATCAAAGCAACAACACCTGCCTAATACATGTGGTTACATCAAGACTTAACGTCACTTGCACGCCTCACATCACACACCTCACTCAAGCACAAGGTAAAATCCCATCTTTTTGCAACAAATCTCATGGTCGCAATAACCATGGTTCAATAAAAACATGCTTATACCTTCATCGCTTCCGTCTACCCAACCAATGAATATCCGTCCCCTTTTCACTTTTTGCAAGCCTTGACGACACCCATTTTGTGAAAATCGTGATTCCAGACAAGGGAAATGATCGTAAACAATCACATTACTCGCCACACTCGTAAGGTGTTCTAAAACCAGAGACAAAGCTTTCGATACATCATTATCCTTTCAACGCCGGCTTTGCTCCTCATCTTTAAGCGACTGACGCGATAACTAGGGCGGCCACATTCTCCTCCTCGCTTCGCACCGTTATCTTTGTCGTGACACCTGTTTTTGATGAGAAAGCCATCCTGACGTTGGCAACCACACGGCCTCCGCCAACTGTCTTGCCCAGAAGCTTGAGTGTATGAGTGGTCTGGTTGACGGGCACATCGGTACCTTCCAGCGGCTGCAGAGACAAAGCCTTTGTAAGTTGCTCCGTAGCATCTGCAAGTTTGTTAGTGTTGAGTCTTGCATGTTTTCAGTGATTGACGTACCTGCGATGCTCTCCATACCGCTCAATTGGAGGGTTTCTGTGACCTCCTCGCCGGAAGCACCAATCTGTTCCCAGATATGGCTGAAGTTACCGGCAAATGTGGGGATCACGTAGTCGCTCCCAGAAAGGTCAAACTCGGCGACCTCATACTCATCATCATAGCCAGTGTCCTCAGGTTCGCCCGTTGAGGGGTCAATCTCCTTGCTGGTGAACTTGAGAACGTTGGTAAAGGTGGAGATGGGCAGAGAAGCCTCGCCACCAATCTTCTTGAAGGCCACGTAGACCTTGCCGGGCTCATCAGTTGAAAGCTTCTCGGCCTGGATGATGAAGACCTCCTCGAGCTCCTCGTCATCAGCAGGGGTGGCGACAACCGAGACGTTCTCGAGGACGGTATCGGGCAACGTGTTCTTGACCTCGTATTGGAGAACAACATGCTCCTTGAAGATGTGCTTGACCAAAGAAACAACGTACTCGGTCTCGGCCTCGGTAAGCTCGATAAGAGGCGAAGACTTGAGCACATTGCCAAACTCCTGCATCTCGGGGATCTCCATAAGCTCCTGGGCGTACTTCTGAGCCTGAGCAGAAGCAGTTGCAACAGCCTCGGCACCAGTGGCCTTGGTAGGGCCAACCTTGGGAGCCTTGAGGGTAGGGGTGGTGGCAATCAGCTTCTTAGATCGGTCCTCGGCATCAGCCTGCTCTCGAGTAACCACAGGAATCTTGGAGATATCGAAGGGGCTATCGAAAGAGGACGGTTCCTCTGAAGTAACGTACATAACGAGCTGCTGCTCGAAGTAGGGGAGAGAGAACATGTTCTCTGTAGCTGCATTAGTAGCGGTTCTCCTGTGGGGTTTATTGTTTTCTTACCATTCTTGACGAAGCGAACAGCCATCTCGTCATCCTCCTCGTTCATGAGCTTGAGGTTGAGAGCAGCACGGTCACGGACCTCATCATCAACATCGTCCAAGCATCGGGTGAGGAGAACGCGAACACTGCTCTTGACATCGGGGTCCTTCTGGCCGACACCGAACTTGGCAAGGGCAGTAACGGCAGCGGCTCGGACAATAGCGTTCTCGAGAACAACTCGGTTGTAGATGTATCGGATGTACTTGGTGGGCTGAGCAGTCTTGGGACCCTCCAGACCAATAAGATGAAGGATTCGGACAGCCAGCTTGGTGAACTCGCAATCCTCGATAAATTCGCAAAGATGAGCAAGCGCATCCTCCTTGGAGTCGGGAACAAACTTGATCAAATCGAACATGCTCTCCACAACAGCCCTCTTGAACTCGTAACCACCCTCGTCACGCAGGATACCGCTGAGGAAGGTAAGCATACCAGCCTGCTTGTTGGGGAACTTGAGGCAAAGTGTTCGAATAGCTTCAACAATTGTGATCTTGAACTCGTCGGTGATTTCGGACATGAAGGTTGAGATCTGCTTCATTAAACGGTCGACACTAGCCTCGTTACCGGTCTTGAGTAGCGTGGTGATGGCGAAAGTAGCAATAGATCGGTTGCTGTTGGAGATGAGGAGCTCGATATCGGGGTTGCAGGGGTTGACAGCGTTGGGCTTGAAGCTGGCGAAGTTGTGGAGGATTCGGAGAGCGGCAAACTTGGTGACGGCGCGAGGAGAAGTCAAGAAGAGCTGGAGGACATGGACGGCTTGCGACACCTCAGCATCAGTAACATCCCGCATGTCGCAGATAGCCTTGGCAGCCTCAAAGTTGACCATTTCGCTCTTATGTCGTAACCAGCCATCGAGAAGCTGCATCATGGGCTTCCTCAATGAAGCATCCTCCTCGGCGAGCTGTGCGGCAAGTCGAACCAACATGACGATGGCAGCAGGGCTCTTGAGAGCACCAGGAGCACCGAATTGCTGGACCATCTTGACCAGGGCCATTCGGTCGTGCATGCGCATTTGGTACAGGAGACCAACAGCGTGATATTGAGACATGGTCGAGTGGTTCATGGGGACCTGGCTGTTTGAGGTGGAGAAGCTGAGGGAGAAGCCACTGGAGGACTTGTTGGAGGCAGCGGCCTCTTGTGTCTCGCTCTGCCATCGTCGGACGACATCCTTTGCGATCGGGAGGAGATGGTAGGATGAGACCAAGGCGGCCGAAGATACGGAGGGGTTCTTGTCGACAATTGCAGTCTTCATAACTCGTTCGATCGATTGGACGGTCGTGGCCTTTTAACATTGTCAGCATCCAGGGGTGTCGGTGTACCTGCCAGCAAAGCCACCTACATCGATAATGCGGCAGAGTGCACGAATAGCATTGGGTCGGTAGATAGTGTCGGTGCTGCCTCCGGTATCCTTCATAATCGTGCTAGTAACCATAATGATATCCTCGGCCGAGTTGGCGAGCTCCTTGATAACAAGGTGAACCATCTGTCGGAGACTGGCATCCTTGTTCTGGAAGAGCTTGGAGATGCCGAAGAAGAGGGTTGTAGCTTCGTTTGTAGGAAACTTCTCTCCGGTGTAGAGAAGGAGGGCGATCTTCGTGAGAAGAATGCGACATCGTCGAGGCTGGATAGGGGAGCTGTTGAAGAGTCGTGCTGTCCAACTATTTAGCTTGAGTGGGGGGCAAGGCAATTGCAAGAGACGGACCTTCTTGGAAAACTTGGGTTCTGTCCACCTTGACCAGCCCGAGGTCGGCGTCTTCGTCCTTTTTGCCGTAACTCATGTTGGGCAATTGGGTTGTGGGTTAAAGGTTTAGTCGAGGGAGACTTGAGGTTGCGGTCGAAGCGCTCCAAGTAGAATCACCACGTCGCACTTACGCTTCAGGGATGAGTGGTGCCGCATCACGTGACGTTATCAGCCCCCTTATCGGAGTGATTCGTGTCCTTGTGTCGTATTTCGCTGTAAAGGTTATGAAGGGATTAGTTAGAAAGAAATTGGTAAGATGGGATTTAAGTAGCTATTTTATTCTGTTATTATTTACATATACTCATATGGATGCTAAATTGGATCATTATTCTTGCCTCTTGTGATACTAGTTGTATGCTGATCTGCTGGAGAATGGAGCATCGTAGCTTCAAGTACCCGCAGTATTCAATATAGAAGCTTGCCCGATGTTAACCAGCACAAATAACCCAAACTATTATTCTTCTACCAAAGGCATCCAAGACAAATTGGTATATGATTCAATTTTGAAACAGAAGCCAGCTCTTTAGAACTCTCTTATTTGTTCCCAGACTCAAGGTCAGTGGAATCGTTGATCATACTGCTCCACCTCCCCAAGGTCTAGTTAAAGATTACAGGTACCTTGGCAGCAGTAAACTGTCGAAAGAATGCACCGTTATGTTTATTCAGCGTTATAACTCAATACTTACGCACTTGTGTGCAGTTTATATATATTGACCTCTTGTTTACAACTCCAAACTATCAATAGATGCTACTCTTTTTCCCATATAAAAACCAAAGTGACATCATGTCAACCCTGAGGAACAGAATCCACCCACTCCGAACTTCACCAGCCGGACCCAATTTTCCGGCTTGCATCTTTGATCTTTGAACCCTGCCAGCTTCAGTCCCTCAACCGCAATTCGCAACCCAATTCGTCGTCCAAGATGAATTCTATAACACGATTACCGCTGCGCATTGTGCCTCGAGTTGTCCAGCGCTCATCCTTCGTTCGTCCGATTCACTCGACCGTTGTCAAGGCCGCCAATGTCGCTCCGGTTGTCGGCACCGGCCCTCCTCCAGAGCCTCCAGTTCAAGCCCAAGATGTCCACCAGCGGGTCGCCAGAAGGAGAAGGCAAGCTGAGATGCTCAAGAACGCCAAGGAGCTTCGAAGTGCTAGCGGTGGAAAGGCTGGTGGTGCTCTGAAGAAGCGATTCTGGAAGGATGTTACTGTTCAGGAAGTGGATGGTGAGTAATTGTCATTGAACCCCCACTATCGCATGTACTAACCATGAGAACAGGCGCTCTGCAAGTCTTCCTCGATACTCGACCTTTGAGACACCCCTCTACCAAAGCGATTGTTCGAATCCCAATTACAAAGCCCGACCTCGCCTCCGCCCTCGCTCTCGAATGGGACCTCTTGACTTCTGCTCAAGATGCTACCAGACATCACTTGATCCCACTTACAAGCCTTACCTGCCGGGCGATCGATATCGCCGAGGCTGACAACGCTTCCGGATCTGACATTCCAGAGATTCGGAGCGCAATTGCTACTGTGTTGCTACGATATCTCGACACCGACTCGATCCTCTGCTGGAACCCTCCTGCTGGAGAGTATGACCTCAAGAACGAGGCTGGAGAATCACTACGAGAAGTGCAGAAGCGAACAGCTGACGATATTGTGTCTTTTCTGACGACTCATGTCTGGCCAGGCATCACCATCCAGCCCGTACTGGACGGACACTCACTTTTACCTCGGTCACAAGCCCCCGGAGTCCGTGAAATAATTCAAGGTTGGATTGTTGGCCTAGATGCTTTTGAGATTGCTGGACTTGAGCGGGCTGCATTGGCTGGCAAGAGTCTCCTTGCTGCTGCGAGGTTCATTGCAGAGTGGAGCGAGGGTTCAGTGGGCAAGGGTAGTTTGAACACTGGCAAAAAGTTTGGTGTTGAGGAAGCCACCGTTGCTACCAGTCTTGAGGTTAACTGGCAAACCATGCAGTGGGGAGAGGTCGAAGATACTCATGACGTTAACAAGGAGGATGTGAGAAGACAGTTGGGCAGTGTTGTCTTGTTGGTCTCTGGAACAAGCAAGGTTTGAAAGTATAAAATGGGATAAATGGCCTTGGGATTGGCTTGTAGAATAAAATCATGTACAATAGAATCAACATGTTGAGAAATCATTGAACCGTTGCGCGCAACAAGTCCAATGTCCCGATCGCGAGATACAATGTTGTGACTTTAACTTTTAGAAGCCGACGTGCGCATGAGCCTCAACGGTTCTGACGGAACTGAACACGTGTTGTACTAAATCGACTCATTGATTTAAGTTACACAGATGTCATGTTTTGGATGTCATGTTTGTTTGTTACCGTCAATTTCCTGTTGTTTATCAAATCCTGTCATATTACCCTATATCCGTCGGAAGACAGGGGTCCGAATGCAACAGTTAATCAAACTCAGACAGCCGCACTCATCTTAATCGAAAAGATGGCCAATTAGGAGGAATATGAGGGATGGCAGGCTGGGATAACCATGAGAGACAAAGTTAAAGTGGGCAAAGATTGTCTGATGGCTGGCGATCGAGATAGAGTTGCCGTGTTGTTGCAACCACCAGACAAAGTAACGCTACCCGTCAGTGGCAGTGGACAGAACGTTTGAGCCTATTTTGCTCTTAAAATTAGTAAATGGGTTGACTTGGCCTTCCATTACACATCCAATACGTTATCATTAAACGTTTCACTGCTGTACATCTCGTTGTCAGCCAAACATGCCGTATTTCTTCAAGCCTCTTTATTTTAAAAATAACGCCTTCACCGTCGTGTGCCGCCCAGGGACGGAATCATAATTGCCACGGGTAACATGCATCTAACCCCAATCGAGACATCAAAGACATCATCCTATGTAGGGAAAAGCCGCGCAAGCCCCCTCTAGTGTGCTAAAATGCCCTTTGAATGGGGATTTAAGAAGCCAAATCATGGCCAAGACAACTCTAAGTGAGCTCCCATGTCTCTTGTGACCCCCAGATGTCTGAAAGGAGGGTTCTTATTGGGAAACAAAGCGTGGTTTGCTTAGATCGGTTAGGTTGTTTCCCGAGAGGGGCGGAGTTGCGATGAATAATCGAAAGCTGAATGGATTACGCCTGTAGTGAGACAAGGGTCGGGCTGGGATGCCTTGGAATGACGCTCTTGAACCAAGTACTGAGAGGACATTGTCTGTCCCCAACATTGTCTGTTTGTCTCATTATATCCATCATACGTTAACTCAGACACAGCAAAGAATAAAATCCAGGGCCCTGATGCGAGATAAAACGCCCCAACGCCGGAACATGCAGGTCCAGAAGCCATGCGTCAGCCAAACCACTACACTTTCAGCCGTACTGCAACGTACCGTATTCGCCCAAGTGTATAGCACAACTGGGCATAGCCTTGGCAGACTGACCAGGGACTAATTCAGCCCAGCCCGGCTGGGGGGCGGGAGAACGCCACCAGCGATCAGCAGCCATTCAATCTACGTCGTAATGCCTGCTCTGGTTTGTTTGTTTAAAGACGGGTGCTGCGCTCTTTGTGAGAGTTCCCCTGCGTTTGTTCATTCACTCGCCAGGTGCTGTCATCCATTTGCAGAGCCAAAACACCACAGATTTCCATCATGAGGTGGACCACGATAACTACAGCAGCAGCTGTCCTCAACAGTGTCAATGCAGTCAGTTTTCCAAGATCAAACACTGGCAAAGGCTTCCTGTCGATGCGTGTTGGTACCGCCGAGAACGAGAGATCAAGACATACGAAGCGACAAGACGAGGCTATCGCAGTTCGACTCGAGAACAAGGACTTTTTCTATACAACAGACCGTACGTCATAAATTACATCCTTCCCTTTCATCGCCTTAACGATATGAATTTTGTGGCGGCATTTCTCAAGTTTTTAAAAAAGAGATGCACGACAACACCACTCTCGAAGCTCAACTCTAACAAGATGAATAGTCGAGATCGGCACTCCTCCTCAAAAAGTAACTGTCCTACTCGATACCGGGTCAAACGAACTATGGGTCAATCCTGACTGCGAGGAAGCGCAAAGCTCTCTTCAATACAAACAATGTCTTAGCTTCGGCCAATATGACCCCGATCGCTCAAGAACCCCTCCCATCGGTCCACTAGGTTCCGAGACTCTCAATTATGGAGATGCATCGGATAGCTCTACTCATACATCCGCGACAATCAGGTACTGGATCGAATCGTTTCGATTCGGGTCAGAGGAGCTCAACAATCAGACGTTCGGGATCCTGGAAAAGTCGGAAGGCATCTCTCAAGGTATGTTGAGTGTCAGTCAACCTGAAGCGATACGAGACTAAAACCTCCAGGGATTCTGGGTCTTGCGCCTGACTTACGAGGTGGCTATGACAGCAATGAGCCTTATAGTTTGTTGCTCACTTCGATGGCCGACCAGGGTCTTATCAACAGTCGCGTATTTGCGCTTGATCTGCGACATTCCGACGATACCGAAGGCGCTCTTATCTATGGCGGCATTGACCGAAGCAAGTACATCGGCGAGCTCGAAACTGTCGACATTATCCGAGGCGAAGGCGGCGAATACCGTCTAGCCACAAACTTGGACAGTCTCGGGATAACAATCAATGGCAAAACTTCCAACATTCGTGTGCCCAGAGCTGACTCCAATGTCATGCTTGACTCTGGAACAACACTATCTCGCATGCACATGTCTGTTGCCCAACCTATTCTGGAGGAACTTGGCGCTCAGAACGATGGCGAGGGCTTTTACATGACCGACTGCCAAAACCGGAAACTCGATGCCACTGTTGACTTTGGCTTCGGTAATAAGGTCATCAAGGTCGCTCTTAGTGACTTTATCATTGAGCTAGGCCTTGGATCATGCTACATTGGTCTCGTCCCTACAACCGACCAGCAGATTCTTGGAGACTCTGTACTACGCGCCGGATACTTTGTTTTTGATTGGGATAATGAGAAGATTCATCTTGCTCAGGCCGCCGACTGCGGCGATGAGGACATTGTTGCTGTTGGTTCCGGTTCTGACGCTGTGCCCAGTGAGACGGGCAAGTGTAAGAGCGCCGATATCACAGCCACTGGACGTGTAAGTCACATAACTCGATATTGCGACGCGAAAGTACTGACGGATTTCACAGGGAGGTGCTACTCGCACAGGAAGCTCATTCCCTACCGAAGCATACACCACCACTTACACCATCACCTCGTGTCCTGACTTTGAGCGCGAGTGTGTAACAGGCGTCGTGACAACGCAGACCTTTAGCGGACGTCAAACCGTCACTGTCACCGCTAGTGCTGGTGACGGCGACGACGATAACGCCGCATGGCAGCCCGCGCCTCTGGGCTGGGTGTTTGCTGTGGTTGGTGGTTTTGCTCTGGGCCTGAACCTGGTTTAGAGCATGATGATATGATTGTATATATTTTTGACGATCTTTTGGCATATTATGATTCGAATGGATAGACCGCATTTAGGGTCTTTACGACCTTGTGCATACGGCGGCGTTTGATCTTGCACCTTGGCTGTTGGCTCTGTGAATGTGCTTGTTGTGAGATCTGCATCATGTCAGTTGTTTATCGTTAGACAACACACTACTGCCATGTATAAGAATTATATGCTGCCGATTGGGTGTGCATGCTCACCTTTTCTCCGATCAATGCATGTATCACATCGTGCATGACATGGGAATCGCTACACATCCTGTGGCTTAGACCACACAGGTACGACGTTCCGTGTCTGCCATACATGGCATGGGAGCCACAGCGTGGAGGCGCGTTGATCAAGATATTTTCGAATTGTCTCTGAATGATCTATGTGAGTTGATCATTGGGCCAGCGCATTTTGTGGCTCATAGTGAGGCCTCGCACGTTGAGTGACTTCGGATGATCCGGACAAGCTTATCCCATGCTCCTGGCCAAAGCGTTTCCTTCTTCGGTTCTACATAGTATACTAATTAATTTGTCCAGTTTCTTTATATCAATGGTTTGGTGCGGTGTAACTGTTGTCAGCTTCCAAGTTGAGATCTTACAAGTGCTTCAACACCTCGTCCAGAAATCGCAAAACTTGTCGTTCATCTTGACTAATCTACCATAATTTCATTCATAGGATCAGCAAATGGGATAGAAAAGTCATGTATTATGATACAGAAGGAGTGATGAGAGCCTCAAGCGTTATAACGCGACTTGGAGTAATCTACCGATCAAGATCTGGTTAACAGTAGATGTACGCTTAAATCTCACCTTCCAATCCCTATTTAGGCGATCGAACCTTCTATGACTGGCAGATGGCACATGGTGACAAACGCGCAATGTAAGCTTACATGCGAGTTTAATTGAACTCTGATGGTTGAATGAAACCTTGTGTGTTTAACCGGCGATAAATCAGATCCCAAGACAGGATGAACGCGATGTGTCGATGAAGATATAAAGGTGGTTAGCAATTCGACGCGTAAAGAGGCACAGCACTTTATCATGTGCTAACATCGAAGAGCATAAATAATAACATCATGGGCGGCCACTTACTCTGAAACCTTAACCATGAGAGGCCTTACCAGATGAGACTGTGTTATCTCAATAAGTCATTCATCTTATCTCTGTAAAATGACGACACGTCAAAGTGCGGAAAACGCGGAATACAAAACGTCAGGCCTAGGACAAGGTACCTTGGACTTGAACAACCTCGGTATCGGCATTGACATCCAAGCTTTAGTTACTCGTTGGTCCACAACTAAGTAGGGTACCCCAATTCTTTCGCTACACCGCAGAAGCACAGCTCTCATGGGGATGGCCATTCAGGATGTAACTCACCATCGATAAGAGCCTCGAGTTGTCTTGTGATTATGCAGCTTGATCCTTTAGCTGCGACAAAACAAGCCTCCAAAATGCCACTATCGTGATTGGCGACTGAACCATGGCCTCTACAGTAGCATGTCGAAGCCAAGTTCTCCTACCCATGCGGAGAAAGTGGAAACTGTTATCACGCTAAATTAGACCTTCCCCAGATTCAAAGTGACACCCCGAGGTACAAAGCATGATTCAGTCTAACGGACCAGTCTAGTCTACTGTTGTAACGTACTCCGTACATATTTCAGCTCTCAGCCTCTCTTCGTCACCTTTCTCTTTCCAGTTCATATCTTTCATTCTCATATCCTCCAACTCGTAGTCTAACATACTCACAATGGTCTTCTACCCGCCTTCCTCTGTTAAGCTCCCCTTTGGTAACGCCCCCTGAACTCAACCTCCATAACACGTTTACTCACATTTCTTAGATCCTCCAGACTCTGTTACCGTCCCAGAGTTTGTTTTCAGAGAAGATGGTGTCCGCAAACCTCACTCCCGCTCCAGGAATCCCTTCACATGCGGTATCTCTGGCAAAACATACACCACCGCAGAGGTCATTGAGCGCCAGAAGCTTCTGGCGCGCGCTCTCGCCAAACGTCTAGGATATGACATCCGCGAGGGCACCGAGTGGGACAGAGTCGTGGCCCTGTACTCTGTCAACACGGTTTGTGCCACTTCGCTTATTCTGCCGACTTACAAACTGACGTTGCAAAGATCGACTACATTACCATGACGCATGCTGTCCATCGTCTCAATGGCATTGTCACACCTGCCAGCGCCGCTTATTCCGCGCCTGAACTCGAGCATCAACTTCGTTCATCTGGCGCCAACGCACTGTTTACCTGCGTTCCTCTTCTCGAGGTCGCTCTTCAAGCAGCGAAAGCTGCCGGTATTCCTGAAGATCGCATCTTTCTCCTCCCCGTTCCTGGGGCTGAGAGTAAGCAGCCGTTCAAGACAATCGATGATTTGGTCGCAGAGGGTAAAGATGCGCCTGAGCTGAAGCCCTTGGATTGGATCAAGGGCCAGGGTGAGAGGCAAGTGGCGTATTTGTGCTACTCTAGTGGAACATCTGGTCTTCCTGTAAGTCTCAGCCTCATTTATTGTGGTCAAGTTACTCACAGAATTGCAGAAAGCGGTTCAAATCACTCACCGCAATGTCATTGCGAATGTCATCCAAGCGACGGTCCAGAATGAAGAAGGCCGCAAATCTGCTGGCGTAGATGCCCAGATCCAGCTTGGTCTCTTGCCATTGAGCCACATCTACGGCTTGGTTCCAGTCGCTCACTACGGTAAGCAACAGTTCTCACGTATGCCTTCCAATCGCTAACATAAAATCAAGGTATCTACAACGGCGATGAGACAATCATCCTTCCCAAGTTTGACCTCAAACTACTCCTTTCCGCCATTCAGCGTTTTAAGATTCAGCAAATGGCCCTTGTCCCACCTATCTTTATCCAGATGATGAGCAATTACGCCGAGTGCCAAAAGTTCGACCTCAGCTCCGTTCGTTTCATCTTCAGTGGCGCCGCACCGCTTGGAAAGGAAACAACGATTGATTTGAACAAACACTGGCCCAGCTGGAAGATTTGCCAAGGCTACGGTATGAAACCCGCTTCAGCAACCTCTAACTCATGGCTAACTTTCCAGGTCTCACTGAAACTTCCCCTGTCGTGACTTCAACCAGCGAACTCGACATTGACCCCGGTTCTTCTGGAACTCTCCTGCCAGGTCTGAAGGCAAAGGTCATCGATGCAGAGGGCAAAGAAGTTACTGAGTACAACAAGCCTGGTGAACTCTATGTTCAAGGTCCCACCATCGTCCTCGGCTATCTCAACAACGTCAAGGCTACAGCAGAGACATTTGTACATCATGATGACGGCCGCTGGATGAGGACAGGCGATGAGGTTATTGTGCGAAAATCACCAAAGGGAACAGAGCATTTCGTCGTTGTTGATCGTATCAAGGAGCTTATCAAGGTCAAGGTAAACAGTCTGCCTCCCCGTGTCCTAAATTCAATCACTAACACAGACAAATAGGGCCACCAAGTCGCTCCCGCAGAGCTCGAAGCCCATCTACTCACTCACCCCCTCGTTGACGACTGCGCCGTTATCCAAGTTCCCGATCTCCGCGCTGGCGAAGTCCCCAAGGCTTTCGTCGTCAAAGCGCCCCAGGCCAAGGGCAAGTCGGACGATGAGATAACACAGAGCATCAACAAACATGTCGAAGAGCATAAGGCTCGACACAAGTGGCTGAAGGGTGGTATCGAATTCATCGACGTGATTCCCAAGAGCCCCAGTGGTAAGATCCTGCGGCGCTTGCTGCGAGACCGTGAGAAGCAGGCTAGGAAGGAGAAGGGTGCCAAGCTGTAGATTCTCTGTACACGTTTCGAGGTCTTTTGGGAAATATCAATAGCATGTACTATGTCTTATACCCCGTAATTTGAGATGAGCTTGCACATTTGGAGTACATACAGTGAACACGTTCATCTGAATGTAACAAGTAGGCCCAACATGTCAATAAAGTGGAAGCTAAATCTTATTGTAGTAGTCTGAAGGTCAATGAGCTCGGCTTAGAATGTAGCTACAGCTCAACGATATCACAATATTTATTCGTAGTCTATTAGTCAACGATAAACAAACACTATATAGATCAGGCTCAACTCTATCTTCACAGTCTAGAGGGAGTACTCAGACAACTAGCTTACTTCGCTATCTTCAAGTTCAACATCAAGAAACCTCAAAACTGTAAGGCTACGTTCAAATATCACAATCACAATTCACACAGTTAAAGAGAAGGAATCGATTTAAAACAAATAATTCAATATTAACATTACAACCAGCCAGCGGGTATGTGTGCTGCGTAGTATGCATCTCGGTTCGACTAGTAACTTCCCTTGCTCTTTTTCTTTTTTACTTTTTTCTTCGACCTCTAGACTTAATGTCACAAGATGGTCAGGTCAGCACCAAGTCCACACCAAAGATTTCGTAAGGATCGTGAGAATGATACATGTTTGTGAGTACATCTTCGAACTTCCCAGGAAGCTCGAAAGATCTCGATTGCGGTAACATACAACTGACATACAGGTCCCGCCTCAGGCACCAAGACCTAATCTATAAACAAGGAAAAACAGAGTTGTGCAGAACACATGACCCTTACAGGGCGATGGCAACAGCCAGGATGGCGGCGGCAATGCCCATGCCGTTGCGAGCGGCACCAGCAGTGACGGGAACGCCAGGGGTGGAGGTAGGGGCGGGAAGACCACCGGTACCAACGACGGGCTTGTTGGTGATGAGAGTCTCACCAGCACCGGGAGCCTCGTAGCCGGGAGCGGCAGGAGCCTCAGTACCGGCAGCGGGGACATCAGCGGGGACGGTCTGGGCAGGGATGGGGCCGTTGCCACCGGGGCCGTCAGTGAAGCCAACCTCGGGGACGACGATCTCGGTCTCAATGGTCTTGACGGTGGAGGATCCCTCGATGGTGGAACCGCCAGTGACGCAAGGCTCAGTGATGGTAGTGGCAACGACGATGGTGGTGTAGTGGGCAGAGGTGATGATGGTGGTGCCAGTGACGGTGATGTGCTCAGTGACAGAGTCGGCACCAGTGGCGATACCAGGGTTCTTCTCGACGTAAGGAGCGCAGATACCCTGGAAGAAGGAAACAGCCTGGGCAACGGTGTCGTCGTTCTCAGCGTGGGCGTACAGGCACTGGAAGACGTTGTCGACGAAGTCCTTGGAAGGGCAGTAGCAGGCAGCATCGGTGTTGTCCTTGCAGTCCTTCTCGAAGTCAAGGAAGGTGTTCAAGCAGCTGGGGACAACATCGGGAACCTCATAGCCATCCTTGGGAGCCTCAGGAGTAACAGGCTTCTCACCGGAACCAGTCTCGACGGGCTTGGGGGCCTTGTGGGTGATGGTCTCGACGACGGGGTAGACGGTGGTGGAGGCGATAGTCTCAGTGACAACAGCAGGCTCACCAGCGGTGACAGGGCAGTTGGTGACCTCAGGGCCGCAAGAGGTGATGGTCTTGACCTCAGTCTTGTAGACAGTGGAGACGCTGTCGTAGCTGGTGATCATAGTGGTGACCTCCTCAGGAACGTCAGAAGTAGCGTGGGGAGAAGAACCCTCAGTGGTCTTGGCGGGCTTGTCGCCAGTGGGCTTGTCACCACCGGGAGCAGTGTAACCGGGCTTGTCACCAGTGGGCTTCTCGCCAGCAGGCTTGGTGCCAGCAGGCTTGTCGCCGGTGAGAGTCTCGGTGACGGGGCAGATGGTGGTGGAGATGGCAACGGTCTCAGTGACAACAACGGGAGTACCAGCAGTGACGGGGCAGTTGGTAACCTCAGGACCGCAAGAAGTGATGGTCTTGACATCGGTGGTGTAGATGGTGGAGGTGCTGTCGTAGACGGTGGTCTTGACAGAGGTCTCGCCAGCGGGGACGGTCTC
>LXHY01000327.1:0-17307 GCA_002093855.1 Fusarium praegraminearum | reverse complement strand
ATAGCTACTATCTAGCTTACTAGCTACCATGGCGCTCACTCGCAAGAGCGTCGTTTCCACAGCTGTCTGTCTTGCTCTTCTCGTCGGTCTTGCGTATGCAGGCCATGGCCATGATCATAGCCATGCAGAGACTGTTGCCGGTGTCAACACCGATAACATGAGCCTCGAAGAACTTGATACTCAACTCCAGGTAAGCCGGAGAGCTCTCCCTTGGGGAAAACACCATTTGCTGACATCAATTCCTGCAGACTTGTTCTATTGTCCAGCAACTCAACTCAGCCAAGCACGCCCATCATGCCGCCGCTCCTTCGTCGTTAACCGCGCGTGCCTTTGCCGTCCTCTTCCCTAGCACTCCTGCCGTCAACGCCCTCCTCGCGACCCTTTACATCTCGGGCCCTCCCAACTTCCTCCTCGCCCTCTGCCCGACCAACATTGACCCCGCCTCTCTGTCTGTCATGGTTGCCTTTGCTGTGGGAGGTCTTCTCGGTGATACTCTGTTCCATCTGCTCCCTGAGATCTTTGTTGGTGAAGACCATGATGCGGCTGTCAAGTTCGTGCTCGTTGAGCCCAACCGCAACCTTATTCTTGGATTGGGTATCTTGGTGGGTTTCATGACCTTTGTCGCAATGGACAAGGGTCTTCGAATTGCCACAGGTGGAGCTGGTCATGACCATTCCCATTCCCACGCACATGGTGATGGTAATGCGCAATCTCACTCTTACAGTGACCATAACGGTATCACTACAGCTTTTGAGGGTGCGGATGGCCAAGTCACGATGCGCGCGAGGGCCGTCGGGGACAAGGCCCCTATTGCTATGAAACCCGTTGATAAGCCTGAGAAGGAAATCAACCCCAGTGTCAAGCTGGGTGGCTACCTGAACCTCATGTACGTTCCCGAATTTCATGACTTTGGCCTATCGTAAACCTTACTAACATGTCAAGTGCCGACTTTACTCACAACATCACTGATGGCTTGGCCATGTCTGCCAGTTTCTACGCCTCACCTACCATTGGAGCTACCACCACCGTCGCGGTCTTCTTCCATGAGATTCCCCACGAGGTTGGTGACTTTGCACTTCTCATCCAGTCCGGCTTTTCCAAGAAAGCTGCCATGGGCTCCCAGTTCATTACCGCCATTGGAGCTCTTATCGGAACTTTGATCGGTATTGCTATCCAGGAGTTTGGAAACCCTGACAGCGATGTTCCCATGGGCCGTCACGATGGTATCTGGGGAACCAGCCTTGTAAGTTTAACGATGACTTTGCTCATTGACCGAATGCTAATTTACAACAGACATACGGCGATATGCTTCTCCCTTTCACTGCTGGTACGTTCCTCTACGTTGGAACCGTTGCCGTCATTCCTGAGCTTCTCGAGACTGGCCCCAACAAGGCCAAGGAGTTCAAGAACATGATCGTTCAGTTCTCGGCCGTCGCTGTTGGTGCTGGCATCATGCTGTACATTTCTTGGCACGATTAGAGCATGTGTGAATACCGTGTAAAATTTTGAGTGTGTTTGTGGATAGATGAGCGGTTGTGTAGACGCGAGCATTGAGATATCATGATTTTGACGGGCGTCATTTTGATAGATGTCTTTATAGCATGGGGATTGAGTGATATCGAGATGTAGTTGAATTGGTGCAGTGTTTAGCCTAGGATAAGATCATATCCTAACCTTGGGTTTCGGTGATATTTCGCTTGGCATTACCTCTTGACTCTTTCTCGTTATCTCATGGTCGCAATGTTTCCTTGCATGGGAGAAACAACATCTTTCACCGTCAAAACACATCTCTGGATTACAAGGAAAGCACCAAAGCTTGGGCATCATCATGACATCGTTTGCCCAAGCTTCTCGTTATATACAAAGTGGCACCCGGATATATTCAAGGCTTTTACATGGTCCGAGAGCAGCTAGCTCCAAGCGTATCTGACATTTATTGTATTGAGTGGTTCTCATGTAAAGTGCACTGTCACCATGGAGCCCTGTGTGCATGTCTCCGTTCGGACGTTGTTGGTCAAGAGTTGAATATACAGTGGATAGAGTGGTCTGCCAGCGTGTGTTTATTGGAAGACAGGTCGATGGGGATCGGCCGAACCGATATTGACAATAACGCGTCATTGTAACTTCGTATCAGGTGTTGGGAAGTTGCCTCCATATTATACGAGGCTTACTGTTATTGCAACTGCACTTCCACAATATATCGACTTCCTGAAATAGATAGGTGCTTCCAATGGACAAGTCGATTTGTGGTGAGCCTTGGTTCAGGGTAGGTAAATTCGAATCTGGATGATATTATTAGAAACAATGGACAGGAGACATTAAGATCTGGTCGTAGATCTTCAAGATGACTGGATGATCACTTTCTCGCCTCACTTGTCTTTCGATCTAATCCACCAGGTAACTTCTCAAACCTCCGATGGAGTCATACTATGAGCACTGACTCTCATTGGCGATAGCTTCATTACACTGGATGATCACCAACCCCACAAGTTAACAATCTTCACTGAAAAGAGCCACTGATCAACATGGACGACTGTACCTGACTTGAGCCTCATTCCATTAATCAGCACCGCTTATCAATGTTATCAGATCAACGAAATAAGCCTTTCTGCTCGACGTCCGAGCAACCAATGGCAAACCGAAGCACGAGCCCCAGTGTGGCCCTTGGACCCCTAAAAAGGTACCTCAGGCATGAGCCGAAAGCTTTCATGCACGGCGGCTATATCCATACCTTGCCTTTCCATACAATCCTTACAGTTGACAAGTGGATCGCGGGTGAGCGACGCGACGCATCACCATCTGCTAAGATGGAAGCTTCGTTAGTGCGTGCAGCAAGGCATGGGTGTTTTCTTTCAGCGAGCTTCGTTCCGGCACCGGGTTGTGGATATCTCATTTTGGTAGGTATCCGACACTATTGAGTGCGCAATAAGAAGAAGAATGAGAGTGCTAATAGACGAGACCAGGTAGGGAGGACCATGAATGGAGAAGCCAAAGACACCATTTGCTTGTACGAAGCGGTGGCAGTGGAGTTTCAAGGTGCTTCTTCGGTACCATGAGACCCAGGTAAGAAACCGTACACGTCTGGGCTTGCGTTGATGAATGTTGGTTTCTGTTCCCAGTGGCCACAACGACTGCTCGTCATGAGCTGAGCATGGCAAGAACGAAATGCCGTGATTTATGGGAACGTGGGGTTCAGATTCACAAGTGAAGCCACTCATACCGAGATGTGGACATGCGTTGCTAGCGATGGCTCTTGGCTTCCTAAACAAACCAAGCTTAGGTGGATTGTTTCCACTGACACAGTGGGTCAATGCAGCAGGATTTTCAGGTCTGGTGAGCCTAATGAGGCCCGAAGTGCCTGGAGGACTTTGACTATCGTGAGAAAGGACAAAATGTCAATATTGGACATGGCTCCGATAGCCCTCGATGTGGGTAATGAGAATGGGCACAAAGAAATGAAGAGGTGGGAGGGAAAATGAACAGGAGAGAGAAAAAAGAGGAGAGGCGTGTGCCGAGTCAGAATTTGCCTCACCGACTTGAGACAGGGCTGGAAAAAGGGAAGTTTTAGAGTGAGAAAACTGCGGCAAAGAGGTAGTAAGCTGGATATGTTCTATGCCGTATAACCACGGATGGACGGTGCCGTGGTGTTTCAACTATCGTGAGATTCGGTTTTTGGTGTTTTGCTCAACCAAACAATTCGATCAGCAGTGTGAGTGTACCTGGCCGAAAGTAGAAAGCATGCAAGGCCCGCTAGCCAACCAACTGACACGATTGTCATTCGCGTCGTGAGACGGTGAGGAGATCTCCCTCGGAGGCTAGCACGCATCTCCATTCTGTAGCCTCAAAACCTTACTCAAGCTGCATAAGAGCGGGCTTACAGTAGCGTGGCGGGTATACCCAGATGCATCAGACTCACAGCGTTTCCGCTTCAGAAAACTTCACAAAAGTCCACCGGGTCTGAGCTTACTTCCCCGTGTTGTTGATTGAATTGTGCGTTACCGTTGCCGTAACCCCCCGCAGTTGACACGATCTGTTCTGGCTTTCTTCGTCCATGATCTTCCTTGGTGCATACTGCATCGCAGACGGCTGTCTGAGCCCATAATTACTGTTGCAGCTTCCTTGATTTACGTTGATTGCATAGAAAAACAATGCGGAACAGTGGAATGTTCCCCCGGAAAGAAGATGCACGTCTAGCCGTGAGATTTCCTATTTGGATGATGTCGGGGCCCTGACAGTCATGGCGAACCGAATTTTTCTTGTCCATCAGCCACTGTTCCTAAAACAGAGCACGTTGTAGGCGCTTCGGCCACTTGTGTGTCAACGGCATGGCCGTCCTAAATCGGCCATTGGGGGTGGCATCGTCTAATCGTGATGGCCAACTGATGGTGGGAGGGGCAATTGGAGAAAGGAATAAAAAAAGGCCCTGTTCACCGAGGAGAAGTGTGAAGGGGAAAAGGAGGGAGGGTCTCGGCTGGGGGGTGCAGCAGATTCGTATAGGTAACAATAACGCCTTCAAGGGAAGGAAGAATTAGGAAGACGGAAACGAAGCCCACGATGCGAGACGAGGCGCTGCCACGCATCGTGTTGACTGGGTCTTGTCACTTGCGTTGACTCGGGGTCCTCTGGGGTCGAAATTATGGTGCCCTATCCCCAGGCCAGGCAACGCGACACCGGCTGGTATCCAGACTCCATCTCCAAAGCTTATCCTGCAGGTTTGGTCCTGACAGGGATAAGTTTGGCTTTAGTCCTGAGGAGAAGCGAAGCTATACTATCTGCATTTCGACAAACAGAGACATAGTCAGGCAGGAACACAAATGATGAGTTGAGCTAGCTGGGCCGACTCCAGGTTCTCGAACCGGGCACAGACTTCGAAACGGCTAAACGCGAGGGGACCCCTAGCTTGTCGAAGCAGTAGGCCAGATCAAATGAGGAATTGTTGTAGGAGCCATCATGTAATGGGAATTCGAAATATGCGACTCTCCCCTGCTGTGTCTAGAACACGACGACCGCTGGCTGACTGACCGACCACGTTGATTCTCACGATGCTTCGTCACCCTAACCCAGCAATGGAAATGGGGACGGAGAAGGGAACGGGAAGCGGCAAAAAGGTTGTGGTTGTGGTTCTATATTCAGCTGAAGCGCTTCAGTTCTGACCGCCGGTCTACGGCATTTCCACCGATGAGATGATAACATCGGACGTTTGGCCGGAGACGAGCGATGATATGTATGTGTCAGGTTGATTTGTTCTTTCTATCAGTCAGGCGAGTCTGGGGATAATTTTCTTTGATGTATGCCAATCCGTCTGTAGGGGTCCATTCCCCAATTCGAACATCACCTGTGAATTTTGCCTTAATTGCAGGTTGGTAGGGCGAGATGGGAAAACGTGGGGAATCATGAAGTCATCAAACTCCAGTTTCTTCCCCAGTATCGCACGGGTTAACCGTCATGATGAGAGGATCAAGAACGCAAGCCAAGGAAGGCATCAGGAATTGACCATCATAAGTGACGTGCCTAGATCTCGATAACCATATTCTGCTTCCATTTCGGTGACAAGTTTAAGGAATAGAATCTCCGGGCCATGGTTTGTAAGGGTGGGAGGATCTCTGTCTAGGTTTTGAGGCTCTTGGTAGCCGGGCCGGCTTACAGAAAATGCTAGAACCATGCAACACATGCATGGAAACCAAGAACGAATTGTGCCTTGCAGTTATGTTTATGCAAATCCGATGTGTCGGCTTTGAACTCGGAGTAACAATTTGTCGAACCATTGACTTTGTAGCGGTGGGAGCCGAAACAGACGCCGAAACAAATTGTTCCGTTGACCGGTTGCTGGGGATCACGAATATGCACATGGGAAAGATGATAGAAGTGCATATGCATAGAATGTGATTGAGAAGATAGATAAAGAATATTTTGATTTGGTAATTTCAATTTCACTTACAAAGAGAAACACAGACAAATCTGCGCCAAGAGCTGTAGCGTCCTACCTTAACCAAAAGCTAATCCTCTGTTGTGAGGAACGAAGGAAAGAGCTTCCACTTCACGAGCCTCCTCGTCTCCTGCCGACAATCGGATGTTTTATTATTAGCAGGCGTTGGAGACGGTCACACCTGCCCTGCAACTGCAACGCACAGGCAGGAACGGGATCTGTTGGAGAAGGAGAAGCTAAGATGGTCAGAAGGGTGGTGGCAAGGGCAGGGGCTATTAGGTGCTTGCCAGCCAAGGTAGTCTAGGTGATTCATCTGGTAGGTGACCACCAATAGCTTGTGCACATTTACGGGAACGAGAATGAGTGGCAGGAACGCCTTACCACAGCTGGAAAGGGAAAGGGAAGGAGAGGACCCCTTTGACTCTTTGCTTTGCTTGCACTTGGATCTTTCGGCACTCAAGACCGGATCCGCCTTCCACGCTAGTCATGCACGATTTGTCGAACCCCGGTCGAAGAAAGAAGCGTCTATTTTTTTCTACAGCCAAAACCCCCACTTGTAGATTTTTTCTTTCTTCTTGTAAGTGAAGAGCGAGGAGCTTCGTGGAGCCAGGTACCGGTACCGCTACGGAGCTTCTGGTAGTCATCGTGGGTATTACTGAGGTAAGAAGAGAGGGTCTCATGTTTGATCTGACTCTTTCAAACACGCTCTGGGTGTGTAAACATCTTTGTGTCTTTTATTGACGAGGTCAGGCATGTCGGAGCTGGAAAAGGAAACGCGATAGCAAAGGATGCAGTGACGAGAATGTGTGATATTGTTCACATATGTGTCTACCTACAGGTATGTATGTGATGTGTTGTTAAGTTTTCGTGGCATCTGGTGATCAACACATTCCGTCCTGACTTACTCCAAATTTGATGTTCATGGTTTGATGTCTTCTCCAACTGATCTGACCTATCGCCCTATAGAACATCACTTGGAAAGAAAGTAAAAAATGACACTCTTCTCCAACCCTTCTGGATCGTCAGGACATGGCTAAAATAGTGTCTTATGATGTGCTCGGCGTAACATCCCGATCTCAAGCCACCTGCCAGCACGCATCCCTTTCAGAAGTGTGTGCAATAACTAGGCAAGCAGGCAAGGGATGGCGACCAAATACGGATATAGCAAGCGTCATTGTCTTTAGTAATTATGAAATTATGAAATTGCTGAATCATCAGTATCTTCCTGTTCTCTGCCTTTGCAATAATTGCAATGCTTGATATAGATACCGTAATTGCATGAAACGTGCGTCTTCATCTCATTATCCGAATTAATAAACCATCGTCAAATTACTCACAGTCTCGACCACGATCTAACAATGATTGCAGAGTCTCCAGACCCAGCAACAAGACCACGCGCTCCTCCCCCCTCTACCTCTGAGGCCCACCTCTGGGGACTTACAGTACACACACCCCTGTAACTCCAACGCCCCTCCCCTGTAACGCAGCTCAGCAACCCAGACAGGGCAAGCTCGAGCACGAACCAAAGTAACGGTACGGTACCGTGAACGGACCTGGAGTCGCCGCATTTTTATATGAATAGTATATATATCACTGGAGCCCGGCGCCTCTTTCCACACATATCATATCGTCAACTACCTCATTCAGCGTTAAAGCATCAACTCAGTATTCTATACTACAATGTCCACTCCTGCTTCGGACAACGGACCTCAGTCCAACAGGCCTCGTCCTGACCCTGCCAAGTCTGGCATCGATATCAAGCTCGACCAGCACTGGACCTCAAAGTCATACACTTCTGGCTCCAAGATCACTGGCAACGTCATCATCAACTCCCAGAGAGATGTTGCTTATGATGGCTTTGACATCTTCTTCACCGGCATTGGTTACACTCGTGTTGACTTCCTCAGCCAGTACTCCAGTGCCAACTATGCTTCTCGTCCTTTCATGAAGCTTCGCATGCCTCTCGACCCTGCAGACTTTCCTCAAAACCATGTTTTCGAGGCTGGCCGCACATACACAATCCCCTTTCACTTTGTGGTTCCTCACCAGCTCACTCTCAGCGCTTGCAACCACACTGTTGAGCACGAGGGTATCAGGGACCACCACCTTCAGCTCCCTCCCACTATGGGTTTCTGGGAGCGCAACGATCAGTCCCCCGACATGTCTCACATCGAGTACGGTATCCGCGCTATTGCCACCAAGACTAGCGCTGAGGAGGGACGCTCCGCACCTCTGGATGCCTTCCACATGATAAAGGTTCTTCCTGCGGTCCCTGAGGATGCCCCCCTTGAGATTGGCGCCGACGATGAGCGCTACTGCCTCTCCAAGACCAAGCCTATCCGCAAGAACCTCTTCACTGCCAAGCAGGGCGAGTTGACCACTACCGCTTCTCAGCCCAGTGCTGTTATGCTTTCTGGAAACTTCCTCAACGCCAGCGGCACCAACTTGAGAGTCAACTTTGAGTTCAACTCGACCTCCAAGGATGTCACTCCCCCCAAGGTCAACTCGGTCAGCGCCAAGCTCCACTCGACCACTTTCTTCAGCAGCAGCCCCATGAACCATCTCCCCAACCTGGGTTCTCGCATCAAGCATGGAAGCACTCCTTCGCTTACCTACTCCACCACAACACCCGTCCCCATGCGCCCCGACACCAAGTTGGTTTGGGAGAATGAGGCTCCTGCCTCCCGACGGGATTCCGGCTATGACAGTGCTTTCTGGAACGAGGGAGAATCTTCCGAGTCGGACGACGCCCAGCGAACCAAGAAGGCTAGCAAGTACAACGTCCGCCGCTATGCTACCCTCGATGTTCCCTTCAACCTGCCTACCAGCGGCAACAAGCTTTTCCTACCAACTTTCTACTCTTGCATCGCCGCACGCGCATACATCATCCACCTAACCCTCTCGGTGGGACCCATGAACACCAACATCAACCTGAGCATCCCCGTCCAGGTTGCCGTCGAGAACACCTACGACCAGGCCGACGATGAGGAACTTCCTTCCTTCGACGCTGCCATTGCCGAAGCTGAGCAAGGCGAAATCGACCTTCACCTTCAGCCCCGCCTGATGCAGATTCCTTCCGATCGCTTTATGGGTAACAGCATTCTTCCTGGCTACGATGACGTACGAATGCGTCCTGTGGCAGTTGCCTAAGAGATTTCGACAACAACAACAACAACATACACTTAATGAATATTTAATGGAGGAGGATCTACCATCAAAAGTTCTCATGATACCACGTTTCCGAGATATAGAGGGAGGATGATGGGAAACATTTTACGACTTTGCTTTTTACTTCTTCTACTAGATTAGACGCATCATTCAGCGAGGAGTTTTCGAGATATTTCAAAAACGATTCGATCTTGTCAAGAAAGGATTCTTGGCTTTTTTGGTTTAGGAGTTTTGGAGGATTTGCATATACATTCACAACAAGCATCATCATGGGGAATGGGATTAAACAAAAAGGGGAAAACCCAGGCACAGCATTCCTGGAAGCGATTACTTTACTATGTCTTTACAGAGGACGTGGTTGTATGACACCACAGCACACTACTTTACTTTTTTGTTATAGAAGAATGATATATCTTCACAACATTGCTTATGTCTTAACCATTGTGATGCAATTGTCTCCTGATTCTGAACTCTATGCCAGGGAGTATGTATATTGACGTTGTTGGTGACGACTGTTGCATTAAATGTTACGTATTATAACTCTGAATAACACCACTTTTGAGTCCGTCATTTACATGAACCATTTCTAAAAAGGGAAAAAATACTCGATATACGAGTGGAATGATGAGAGAGACACGTGGATGTGTTCGGCCAAAACCGCTTTGAAATGGCTGGCCTAACTGCGAAGTCTAAAGCTCGCGTTATATTTAAAGGCGAAACTCTTTTCCACGTTATTACCGTGAGAAATCTCATGATCTTCTCGCCTTGCAGTATAGAGACAAGAGGGTCCGTTTCATTGGTTAGAATTGGGGAAAGTTAGTTAGCGGCCAAGTCGGGATCGTGCAGGACGGACGGGAACGGATGAAGCGGGTTTTGTCTCTTTTTCTGACTGGGGGTTTAAGAGGTTGTGATTGGGTCTTTTTTTAACTGAGAGTTTTTGGTTGTGAAGGGATAATATCTGCAAACTATATTCATCACAGCACAGATCAGCACCGCAGCAGTCTTTTCATGATTGAACGTCCAGCAATGGCAAAGAATGGCAATAAATGAGGGTTTCAGCAAAGTTTAGTCAAATTGGCTTATTTTATTAACGTATCCCGTATGACGCTATAGAACAATATATATTCCAGTTTAATGCATCACCACATCCTTACCCGCCCGCAACAACCCCAGTGAACAAAGACAACCAACATCACCCATAACTCGCTGATCGGCCTACTGGTAAAACACACAGACCGCGACATCTCGAGACGAAGAGGGGAGCTATTGTTCTCCTGACGGTGTAATACTAGACACGAACCAAACCTCAGCCCCAAAAGCGGTGTCGACAAGACAATGCAACATGGCACAGCTTCGTATCCAAAAAGACAAAGAGAATCGAGAAACGTGATCTGAAACTTATGTGGTTTGCTACGACCCAGTACCTGTATCGAGTCTTGGCGGAGCATTCTCTATGAAACTAGAGGACAATGATCGACAGGAGGTTCACAGTAAGGCTGATCCCAGCGTTATGGGCTTGGTATTGTTCTTTGGACTGGTGGCGTCGTAAAGTTTTGATACCGCTGGCATGGTTTTGAACAACTAACATGGATAAGAAACATGTCTTGGATAGGTATCTTTGGCGCATGTCTTTTGCCACGATGAGATAGATTTCTTGATAATGATATAATCAATTCCTGACTGTTGTCATGAGCTAAATCACTGAGCTCATATGTTGAATAATTGTTAACAAGAGTAATGTCTGTTTGCTGTACATACCTAGGTAGTAGTCAGCCTCATGCATAGAACAATACCAACGACTTTAGCCGAAGCCATGTTTGCCCAGTAAAACCTACCAGCCTTTTCCCACTGTAATACAGGTACCTCGACTACTAAACGCCCATTAGTTAAACTCTACAAGTACTAACCTACCTCAAGCAAACAAGTCTAATTCTTTCAAGGGTAGAACAATATTAAACACGGGCCAAGACTTTCGAATATGCCCCCGGAAATAAGGTCGAACAATACTTCGGGACAGCTCAGACTAAACTCAGTAGAGCAAAGATGGCCCTCGGTTGTATAGTGAGTGGGGGAAGAGAGGCTAAACTCTAGACTAGATTTCACAATGGGAATCGAGACTAGGTATTATTCTTTACTTGAGTTGCATCTTTGGTATTGATTTATTTTCTTGGTTTCATATATATGGACTTGATATAAAGACGACCAACGTTCGCTTTTTCAAATCTCATTCACAATCTCGATAACCCTCATTCACTCTCCAACTTGGATATATACCCCTCTCTCTCATACATTATAGCCAATATCGTCTCATACCTCACCATGGAAGCTCAGGAATTCCGCGAGGCTGCCAAAGCTGCCATTGACGAGAGTAAGTCATACAATCACTCAACTTCAACTCATGCTAATCAACTTCACTCCAGTAACCGATTATCATGAAAACGTCGCCGATCACCGTGTCGTCTCAAACGTCAAACCAGGCTATCTTCGTCCCCTTCTCCCCTCCGCTCCCCCCAAAGACCCAGAGCCTTGGTCCGCCATCCATCATGACATCCAGTCCAAGATCTTCCCCGGCATAACCCACTGGTCAAGCCCTCGCTTCATGGCCTTCTTCCCTTGTTCCACTAGCTACCCTTCCGCTCTAGCTGAGATGTACTCCAACGCCTTCAACGGCGCTCACTTCAACTGGATCTGCAGTCCTGCTGTTACCGAGCTCGAGACCATTGTCATGGACTGGCTTGCGCAGGCATTGGGTCTTCCAGAGTGCTATCTCAGTGGCGGTTCTACTCATGGTGGAGGTGTCATCCATGGAAGTGCCAGTGAGGCTATCCTCACTAACATGTGTGCTGCGAGGGAAAAGTACCTCGCTGCTGTTACCGCTCACCTCCCCGACGATAGCGAAGAAAAGGAAGATGCCCTCTGGAACCACCGCAGCAAGCTTGTCGCTCTCGGCAGTTCAGGTACACACTCGAGCACCAAGAAGGCCGCTCAGGTTCTTGGCATCCGCTTCGCCACTGTCCCCATCACCGAGGCCGATGGCTTTGCGCTCAAGGGCAAGGCTCTGGCTGCTACCATTGAGAACCTTCGTTCTCGTGGCCTCGAACCCTTTTTCTTGACTGCCACTCTTGGCACCACTGATGTCTGCGCTGTCGATGACTTTGAGGGTATCGTCCAAGCCCTCAAGCCAACCTTTGACACGCCGCAGGATATCTGGGTACATGTCGATGCTGCCTACGCAGGCTCAGCGCTCGTTCTCGAGGAGAACCACCATCTACCCAAGGCGTTCTCATCGTTCCACTCGTTCAGCTTCAACCCCCACAAGTGGCTTCTCACCACCTTTGACTGCTCTGCTGTCTGGGTGCGTCGTCGCGCATGGCTTATCCAAGCTCTCAGTATCAAGCCACCCTATCTGCGCAACCAGTTCAGCGATGACGAGCTCGTCACCGACTACCGCGACTGGCAGATCCCTCTTGGTCGACGTTTCCGGTCTCTCAAGCTATGGTTCGTCATGCGAAGCTTTGGTATTAGCGGTCTTCAGAAACACATTCGCCATGGCGTTGAGCTTGGCGATAGTCTGGAGACAAAGCTTGCCTCTCGCAGAGACATCTTTACCATATTTACGCCTGCGCGCTTCGGTCTCATCACGGTGAGGGTCAACGGTGCAGAAGAAAAGGAGATGAACGACCGTACTGAGGCAGTGTATGAGGCTATCAACGCGGCGGGCGAGTTCTATCTTACAGCTACCGTTGTGAATGACAAGTTTGCTATTCGGGTGTGTACTGGTGTGACCAAAGTGGAGGAAGAGCATGTTCAGCGCATGTTTGACATTTTGGTTGAGACGGCCGAGGCTGAGATTGCAAAGAAGGCATAAAGTGGTAGTTAGACTGCAGTTAGAAACCGAATTAGATATCCAAGAACAAGCAATATGTCAAAAATTGGTATGTGTAAATTGATGCTGTTGTAATGCGAATCCAAAATGCAACCGTTTCATATGCTCCTTGTGTTTATTTTCCTTATTTCCCCATGTTTGTCATATTCATGTATTTCGTGATAATCATCATGTCGCCATCCTATCTTCACCGACTATATCCTCTGTCCCGTCGATCATAATAATAATCATCCTCGTCCTCGTAGTAGTCTGGACGCCGACTGCCTGATCGATACCTCCTTCTCCCTCGGCCATCATCTCTGCTTCTGTTGTCCTGGTTATCCTCATCGCGCGATTCGTGCCTCTGCTTGTACCTGTCAAAATCTTTGCTGAGAAAGGTGACAGCGCCTATGAGGGCGAGGACAAGGCCTGGTGTCCAGTCAAAGCCTCTTTCTTTTTGGAATTGTTTGTGTTCGCGACGAGCCTCAGGTTGTTGTCGACGAGATTGTCGATAGCCTCGAGGAGGCTCGGAGTAAGTATCTCGTCGTCCCATGGTGGCAGTAGTTGTGGAGTGATAAAGGGTTTGGTTGTGTAGAGTGTCGTTTTTGTAGTGTTGTAAGAGACTCGAGTATAAAATCGAGGTAGTAGTATATGATGAGTAATGGAATGCAGTTAAAGGCAGGCCTTAGACATGTGTCATATCATATCTCTCCAGAGTTGCTTTGTATGCAGACTGAGCTGAGGAAAGATAGAAAAGGAGTAAAGCTCGCAGTAGTTAATAATAAACTTGCAGGAGAACCCCCCGACACTAAAGGCCTTGGATCTTAAACCGTTGAACCTTGTCCCCGCTGCCGCTGCCAGATTGCATATCCGGGGACCACTAAAGCATTCAAACAGTGAAGGTCATTTGCTCCATCGTCAGCTCAAAGCTTGATATCGACAGGGATATCTAGTTGGGGGTGACGTGCCCTTGGGTTACGTGCCAGGGTCCAATTGAACGACATGCCCCTAAATGATGTCACCCATATCGTCATCTCCCCTCACGCTTTGCCCTGGGCAGGCTCAAACAAAGCAATTCTTCGTACCCAACATGCATCTTCACGTAACTCTGCATTACCAAGACCCATCGGGTGACTTATATCGGTGAGCATTAATGATTGTCTAGATCGGGCTTCTATTCTAGAGAACAGACACTGCTATCTACTCTAGCATGAAACACAACAGTTTAAATTTACAGAAACGCAAAATCAGATACTTGCTCGTCGCGGCGCCATAGTGCGTCTAAGCGCCTTCTTGGCCTCCGTCTCTTCTACCAAGGGCAAGACTCCTTGCTCTTTCATCTTGTTGAAAAACTCTTGTCCATACTTGTATCCCAGCTGATATAGTTCATCAAACTTGTGGAAGTCGAGCGTTCCATAGTCGTCAATCGGCGGTCGCATGTAGATGCATCCCGCCATAGTCTTGGCACGTTCCAGAGCATCAACGCTCGACACATATGCTAGTCGTCCCTGAATCTCCGCAAGGGTTGGAGGGTTCGGGTGAGACGAGAACGGATTCCATCGATTGACAAACGCCCACGCTCCAGACAGCGAGTCACCATATGTTTGCGGTGTATCATCATCCAAGGCACCTACGTCGATAGCAAAGATTATGTCAACTCCAAGACCCTTCATGTGCGACACGGTCAAATTGTCAATGTAGCCACCGTCAAGTAGCATACTGCCTTCGTCGCACAGGGGTGGAAGCAAGCCGGCAAGGGACATGGAGGCTCGGATATACCTCCAGGCATAACCACTGGTGTGAAACTCCGCCCGACTCTTACTGATGTTAGTTGTGTTGCAGTAGTACTCAAGCCAGAAGTCTTCCATTTGTGTGTCACCAAGTGCTTTGAAAATGCCACGGTTGAACTCGTGTCCTGTAGTGTACGAGGCGGATGGATAAGTCAAATCCAGAGCGAAACGCCAAAGACTGGCCATTCGTCCAGCAAACTTTTTGGCGAATCCGAACATGGGCACAACATCCGCATGACGAGCATAGAGGGCTCCAACAAAAGCACCAATTGAGGTTCCCCCAACCAGATCAATAGGGATTCCGGCCTCTTCCATGGCCCGGATGATACCGATTTGGGTGATACCTCGTGCACCACCTCCGCCAAGTACAAGTCCAATTGATTTGCCACACAGCCGTCGTGCTAGGCGGTGGAAATCTCCTTTGAAAGGCGAATCGGGCGAATAGTACGGGGTATGATGCACCTTGCGTGAGGTGTATTTCTGTATCTCAGCCTGCAACACCTGCACACGCTCCTTGAGTGCTTGACCGAGTTTCTTCGGGGCATGCACTGGCATCTGGTTTGTCCTAAATGCCATTTGAATGTGACAATGACCTCCGTTGATCCACATGCGATTCTGGAGCCAAGCACGGGTGAGGCCAGGCCGAGAGTAACGTTCGGCATGCAGCAAAACCAAAACCTTTCTAGCTGTAGACTTCATGCCAAGCATGAAACGCTCGTACTCACCAATTGCAGGTGATCCTTCTGCAAGGCCCACCAAGAGAATGCTATCTGCTTGCGTGATACAAGTCTGCGTCCATGGGGAGTTGACGTTGGTATCTAGTGAACCATGATGTTAGCCTACTGTGCCCATACAAAAGTTCAAAAAAACATGTGGTAATGTGGTATAGTCAGGAAAAAATTAGAGTTATAGAACCAACATCGGCTTTGCCTCTGGAGTCTATGTGTGATCTTATCATCATAAAGGGAGTTGTTGGGATAGAAAAGAAAAAAAGTCGCTGCTTACCTGCAACATAAACAACCAGGCNNGTTGAGAATAGCAGCCTGGTTGAGGGAAGTGGCGCCATTGGCTGGGCCAACTTGAGCGAGGGCGTTCATCAGACGGTTTCCAAACTCAATAACAGGTACGCCAGCCGTGACAGGAAGGATAGCCACTGTCCGAAGATTCATGTTCGACTTTCGCATCAATGTCTTGGGGCTTGTACTGGCGTCCTTGGAGGAGAATTTGGATGTGTCATCAACAATAGCCCTCATTCTGGATGCGATGATCTTTGAGATCTTGATTGTGATGTTGGGGTGTTCCTGTGCCAAACTGTTGAACAGCGTGCGAGGGAATTTCACCAACTCCGTATCTCGAATAGCGTGCAGAGTGCCTGGGCGGACGGTCTCCGTAAGCACCTCGAGTTCACCGACGCTGTCACCTTGACCATACTCAGCCAAAGCAGTGACACCACCACTGCCACCCTTGCGTTCTTGGACTAGACGCAAGCGCCCATTGAGAACGATGTAAATGGCTTCGCTTTCATCAGCTTCATGGAAGAGAACCTGGCCAGCATTGACTTGTACCCATTCCAGAGCAAAGTCAATGTGCAGGATCAAGCGTGGGAGGATGTTGGTCAATCGCTTGGCCATTGTAAGAAGAACAATTGGATAACGGTCAACGATGCGCTCAAGTGAAGCTCGGGGCAAAAAGCCCACATACACATCAGTCTTGGCAACAACGTCGATAAAGGATCGGTACGAAGAGACGCTGCCAATATAGCCAGCAAGCCCACCAGGTTTGACCAAAGCTATGCTGCGGCGGGACTTCTTGGACGTCGACTGTTGTGTCTCGACCTCGGCTTGATCTCGTGCAGCTTCAGTCTTCGCCAAAGTGGGAAATGATCCCATGTCAGACGGGTCGGGCGATGATGGGTCTTGCTGAGATTTACCAAACCCGCTGGACTTGAGAATATTGTGAGCATCGCCCTCGCTGCTCGTGCCGATGTCCAGGAACCCATCGACGACATAGTACAGACCGGGGTTTCGCTCTCCTTGTTCTACAAGAACCGAACCCTTGGGGAAAAACACAATCTCAACCTCGTCTTTCATGTCGTTGGCAAGATTGTGGGCACTGACAGGAGCGTGCAGGGCAGTCCCGTTGGATGTCACCGATTCCGTGTCGCCGTCAACAGAGCCATCGTAGGGAGGCATGAAACCAAAAGCATTGTTCTGGTTGTAAACCCTTGACCGTCGATGATCGACTGAAACCAACTTAGGGGAGCCCTCCATGGATTCTGGCTCGCGGGACACGCTTCCATTGGTATCCAATCCAAGTGACTTGAACATGCACTCCAGGATAGAAGCACGGAAGAGATTATCTTCGTCGACAGTTTCTCGTGGATCCAAAGTCATGCGGCCTAGTCTCCTCGAATCAAAGGGATCGTTGAAGAACCTATCATCCTTTGGATTGGCACCTTGCCGTCTGATCGAAGTTCCCGAGACAGCTCGTTGATCTGCTGGAGAAACGCGCGAAGCCCCACGACCAGACAATTGTGTATTGGACAGTAAGTCCCCAGG
>LXHY01000326.1:0-21880 GCA_002093855.1 Fusarium praegraminearum | reverse complement strand
TTATAGCCTTATTAAACTTTATATTATTAATTACTTCTATTAAATTATTAAAGAATACTATTAAGGTTACTATTCTCTTTAGAGATAAAAAGGGCCACTATATTATTCTCTTGTGAGAAAAGCATACTACATTAATGATACATCAGTTTAACATGGATCCCCCGTCATCGAGGCTTCCATACCCATCAATGCCGTATTCAAAATTGCTACACCAACTATTGTAGACACAGCTCGAGCAACCATGCCGAGTATCGCCACACTGTCTCTCCTCTTCGCATTTCTTCTCTGTTTCTTATGAAGATCAGGAAAAGACGGCGATAGTACAAACTGAGTATCTTTTCCATACTACCGAGCCATACTTAGTAATAAGAACAATGAACAATTTCGATGTGTCTATAAAGTTGGTTGCTGCGCCTCTCTTGAAACGGAACCCGGAATTTCCTGATGGTGGCAGTTTAAAGGTTAATGATAACAATACCATATTGGTCAGTTCATACCGATTATGCAACCAATAATAAAGAAAATGACCGTCTTACCGTTAATTCCATTTAATGTTGCTGGGATATTATGTTACGTGATCAGTCCGTCTGCGTTCAACTCTATTCAGACCTCTTGCCTATGCGGGGCCGCGTATGTCTCGCTTTTCGCGACCCGACCACTCGCGAAATGTCGTTTCTTGGCGATAAATGATGCTGATGACCCCTGTACAATAGACGAAAGATTACGACAACTCGGTGTGTAACCAGTGATAAGGCCCGAATATACTCGGATCTAAGAACTATTTGAAATAGGTCATGAATTGTGGCAAATGAGAACATCGTCAGCATGAGCAGCCAAACGTCAGATATAAAATGGCTTCCCTCAGTCCTAGCTTATACTGTTAATTTCACATAATCTCTTAGCTTTACTAGACTCACACAATCACCTCTCTATAAACATGAAGTTTACCGATTTCCTCCTCTCTATTCTTCCGCTGGCCTCTGCTGCCAAAAGCATCAACAAACCTCGAACAGGCAACGTCCCTCAACCTGCCACTTCAGAGGAATGCTGCCCCTTCACGTACAAGGCAACATGCACCAAGAATCTTGAACGCATGTACCACATCCAGCTCTTTTACAATCATAAGAAGGACATCACACCCGAGCAGTTTAGCGCATACTGGGCAAACAACCACACCAAGACAGCCGGAGACTTTCATCTTCGTCAGGGTGTTTACAAGTACTCTCAGGTAAGCACCTTTTCAACTTACTTTACCCGAGACTTGCTAATCCTCAATCATAGTATCACTCCACTCCCCAATATCGTGACCTGGTCCGGGTTCCGGGTGCTGCTCCTGTTCTCGAGTTCGACGGTGCTGCGCAATTCTGGGTCCCGAATATGGAGACCTTTGCAGCTATGGGAGCTGATGCTTTTTACAGAGACGTGATTCAGGCTGATGAGCTTAACTTTATTGATATGGAGTCTATGAGACTAATTGTTGGTGTTGATTATATCGTTGTTGATAACCAGAACGCTGTCACTGAGCATGGTCGGTCATTTTAGTTTGGCCTCTCGTCGTATGGAACTAGACTTTCGATTGAGCAATATCACATCTGGACGATGGATTCATAGTCACCGTATAGTCTACAATTAGTTGATAGTTTTTAGACTACTACCAAGCGGATCTGAGTCTATTTGTTCTTATTTATGTATTTCGTACTTCGCTTTCTCCCATACTCCGCCTCGATCGATTCCAACGCAGTCAGTTCGTCCATCTCTCGTTTTTCCTCATCGGTAGGCTCTGGCAACACTTCCTTCTTAGGGTCTCTCAAATTAAGAGGATCAATCCGCTTCTTGGTACTACCCTCGTCAGACTTTGTTGAGACATCCTCCTCATCCTGACCCACTCCTTGGAGAGACTTTGGGGTTTTTGTTTTGTTCAAATCGCAGCCCAAGTACCCTTCACCCTCTCTGCTCCGGTTCCAGGCCTCAAAGCCTAACAAGTATAAGAAGTTGTCCATGATGCGTTCTCCCCAGTCAATTGTAGGGCCAATACTCAATGCCCATGATTGTGCTGCTCCCAAAGCCTCAACGCAATGCGTCATTTGCTGCCGCCTTTCCTGGTCGCTGATGGGTATTTTGCCACCAGAAGCTTCAATGTATGCCGTGAGTGGTGATTTGTAAGTGAAAAATGCCACCGGTGCCCAGTATTTGTAGCCATCATTTTTCACCAAGTCCTCTGTGAAGGTCCCGGTGATGCAAAGAAACAGCATGATAACGATGATCTTATCAACAGCTGTATGCCATCCATTGTTGAGCGACTTCCATTGATAGGGTTTTATATGCGAGACCATTTCTGGGTGTACGTTAGGCAATGAGGCAAGACGGATAAGTGAGTCCACTTGTCCGCAGGCAATGAGTGCTTTTATTCCCTTTAGGCGACGTGCTTTATCGTCGGGGTGTTGAATCTTGGTGGTCCACCACAAACTTTGCATCATATCTGGCGACAATGGTTTTGAATCCGTGATAGCAAGACATAGTGATCGTGTGTGGGCTTCATCAAGAACGTCATCCGAGAAGAGCTTTGACTCGGGAATGTCGTGACTAGTCTTGGGCTCATGCCCAGCCGTCTCCAGCCTCTTGCCAAGCGAAGAAGCCAATCGGCGTACTTGAGGAATCCATTCTTCCTTGGAGCTGTGAGGAACTAGGATTAATGGCTTGTGATCGCCGTGCTGGACGGTGAATGATTGATATGATCGCTTGTACCATTGATCTTGGCGCTGGGAATTCGTAGTAACTATTTGGAAATGTTGCGATAAAAGAGCAGTCAACTCGACGTTCAACATTTTGACATCCATGGTTAGGAATGTTATAGTTGGATGGCAGTTCAAGGTTGAGAGTAGATGCAGAAAGGACATAACGTGAGATTTTATCTTTCACTACCTAGTTTGAGCTAAGCCTCGATGCTAAGCCACGCCGTTTGACTCATATTCAACACAGCGGAGTAATCAACCAATTCGAAGATCCATAGCAGTATAGTCACCGGAAATAAAGAATAAAATTCATCTCGACAAGCATGGTTAGATCTTGCACCGCCTTTTCTTCATAAGAAGATCAACTTCAACGTTACCCTACACCACCGTTCCTCTACTGTTTTTCACACGAGGTTCCAGATATTATCCTCAAGCTCAAGGTTAACGCAATCTCAGGTGGCAAGTGATTAAGCAGCACGGCTTTCTTCTCATGGACTTGCATTCTAGCCTTTCATTCCATCCTTTCATCTACCAACAATGATCACAGATGATAGGAAGATGCATTTTTTCTGATTGAGATTAACCTTAATGTCATGGCGTGACCCTCTATGTCTATGAACTCTTTACTCCGTGTCGTCCTCGAGGAATAGCTCAATGATTTCCTCCCGCATCAAGTCATCTTGTATGACATATTCAAGCAGTGCCTTAGGTACAGCGAGAGAAGATCCTTTAGTTTGAGAAATCCTGTTCAAGTTGTCCTCACAGGCAGCCAAGATAAATATTGGAAGGTCCACCTATTGAATGACGCCTGAAGTCGGTAAGAATATTCGGGGGTTTCCTGTTGAAAGATGCATATAACTGACCTTTCTGCCAATGAGACTTTCTAGATACTTGACTTCGTCATCACTGACGGGCACACGTCGGTGTGCAAGGTAAGCCCCCAGTGTAGGACCCTTGGGCTTATCAGGTTCTACACCCACATCGTAGAAACTGTTGCTACCAGGGCCTTCCACATCGTCTCCGTTGACTTTATTCATTTGGAAGTGAAAGGCCACTAGAACACCTGCAAGCAAGCGACCAACCTCGCCATAGGCTTCTTTCCACTCTTGAGCAGATGTTTTGTCACCCGCCGGCTTCTCGTGATAAGCCTTGAGCTTTTTTTGCAAGTTTGGACAGATACTCCCTCTGGCCGTTGACCGTGGCCAAGTACGGAGTAATAACCTTGATACCAGCGTCTCTTGCAGTCGCCCTCTGTTGAGCCGACTCTCGCTCGGCTTGGGCCTGTGCCTCGGCCTCTCTCCGTAGAGTCTGTTCTAGGCATATCCTGACACGCCTGTTCCATTCTTCGTCACTCATGACATTAATTTTGACTCCGGGTCTGCGGATAGAGTCGGCCTGGTCGTCAATTCGAGACTGGGCCATTTCACTGGCAGTCTCTCCATTGTTGCCATCGGAATTGCCAAATCGGTAGTAGCTTGACATGATGGCTGAATGTCTCGGAGTGTCTCACCCTCACCGCCCTAGGCCTTTTTCGTACAGCCACTCACGATAACTTACTGGCTTTCCGAGATCACAATGTTTCATATGCATGGGAGGATGCGGCCCGCGCATAGCCGATTAGCGTCCAGAATCGGGACTCGATCACCTAGTCAAATATTGTCCAACACACAACATGTAGCATTTGTGGATATGTCGGGATGGGACATCGTTTCGGCTATCTATAATGCATTTGGAACATTCGTAATATGATCTAATAGACTTTTCTATTTCATCAAGCAGTAAGACGATGAAGTCAAAGGAAGGACCTGGGTGGACGACCTACTTAAAGGCTCCATTTCTCTGCGTTTTCATGTCACTTAGCATCTCACTTTCCTCTATCATCTCGTTCTAAAATATAATTCCTCCCAAGATCAAGACTTCTTTGCAATGTCCACCAAGGCATACGACCGATGATTGAAGGACGCTGAGTCCTGGGTTGTAGCCGATGACTGGAACCCAGAAGAATATCTCGAATGGGTGACCCGCCTCACTGAGGCAAAGGCCAACCTGGATGAAAAGTTCGCCGAGGTCGACGGATGGCTTCTCAATCAAGCTTACGAGATGGCACAGAAACACCAGCCGGCCATCATGAAACGTCGAGCCCAAGGTGATTTTGGTAACGTCAATATCACCGACATCTCTAAACTTTTTTTCGGCCCATCATTGCCTACCATTTCTATCAGAGATCCACCTTTGAAGAGATACCGGAGAAAGCACTTGTCAAGCATGTGCAGGTACATTTGGCGGCTCTCAAGATTCCAATGTTGGATATAGATGTGGCACAGATGCTGCAATATGCGGCTGACAAGGTAAGCTATGAGTTGCGTATCACATCGCTCCATTGGCTGACTAGTATTCCGTAGGTCCCCCTTTAGGAGGCTGTCGAGAAGCAGCTTCGTGACTACATACAAAAGATCAGGGCGAGCGAATCTGTCTCCAACATCTATGATGCTCATGGACTGGACTATGACACTCACCTTCTTGTCATGGGGCTCCTGCGAACTAGAGTTAACGGAGGCCCCGTAGACCGATCGAAGTTGGAAGAAATATTCAACGCTATTAACAAAGAACGGGCGAGAGTAGGTTCGAGTCCTCGGCCTGAGTCAGCACTCAAGAACATAAAAACTGCTTTCTCTGACGATGAAAAGATGGAGCTGTGGCTAAAGAGGTGTGCAGAGCCCATGGTCAGGAACGCCACTGGTGATAATTATGCAGCGACAGGGCTCGAGTTACTGATTGATGGCGGAGACTTGAAGACACTGGTAGATCTTGCTATAAAGCAGGAAAAGGAGCAGTGCTCATAGGAAGCTACCATTGGTCCCGCCGTGAAGGCTCTTAGAAGACTTGGAAGAACCAGTGCAGGCAAAGACATGAACAAACTGGCTGTATACGCCAAGGCTCACCAGAAGCCTGTGACGGCGTAACTTGGGTAAATAGTTATCTAAATCGGCTAGACCGGTAGCACTCACTAAGTTGATCAGAAACTCGAACACTAAGTTCTCATTTGGCTTTTAATCCGGTCTTGAAAACAGAGCAGTAACCACAACAGTATGGCCTCAGCTGTGTAACCGTACGGGACCTCGCTTAAATATGAGTGAAGCATTGTTCAACACGTGCCAAGATTGAACAATAAGGCAAGAGGTTATACCGTCCGATTCTGAACTACGAAGACCAAGAACGCACTAGGAATATCCAGATCATGTTGTTTGTCAGTTTATTTTTATTAGAGGATTATCTTCTTGATGACGAGTTCATGAAACATCGATTTCTCGTCACATTTTCAATAACAAGTGATTAACAACTCCAGAATGAACGATAAAATAACCGCGTGGTGATCAAACGTCCACTCCCCAAGGCCGTGATATACGACCTCACCACGTCTAGCCAGGTCCATAACCCTCCCTACATACTGGACATGACAATGGAGGTGAAGATAAACAGTAAAGGTGACTCAATGTATTCTATTTGCAACATAATATTGATGACCGACTATATACTACTTACTATCGCAACGAATAACATTTTTTCCACAGCGCCGAAACGAAGTCCCAGTTAATAACAAATTTGGAAAACAAAACATCGGCCTAGTTTTCGACAATAGGTCCATTGTACTCTTTCCTCGCCCAGACAAAGTAGTACACAACACTGAAAATGACGAGACCACCAGTAACAACAACGCTGTAGTTCATCATGTCGACAGTGGGGTCCACCATCGAAGGGAAGAAACTGAAGAAGCCGACAACGAGTAGGTAGCAGATAGCGAAAACATTGTTGGCAATACCGAGAGCACCCTTGAGATGGAAAGGGCCCCAGACAAGCTCGGCGCCCGTGGTGTTGGCCAAGGCGGGAAGATCAGTGGACCCGGGCAGTGTAAAGCCTTTGGTGACACGACGGTAGAGAAGGAGGCCGGCGGCGATAAGGTATGATGAGTAAAGGCAAGAGATGGAGAGCGAAGTGACGTTCTGGAACGCCACAGGTGATCCAACATTGATGAGAGACAGCAATACCGAAATGGCTGCTGTGCAGAGAACAGAGTACACAGGAACGGTAGTGCGATCGCTGACCTTGGACAGTGTTCGCCACCCAGGAAGACCGCGGTCACGAGCAAAAGACCAAAAGACACGGGAAGTCGAGGCGAGCATACCGACGGTCGCACAACTTGCAAGGATGACGATGATGGCAGACATGACGGTAGCACCGGCTCGGGAGTTGGTCGCCTGCTCGAAGATGTACATGTAAGGGAACCCGAGCATGCCTGGACCCGAGGCAAAGGCTTCGTCGACATTACCCATGCAGAAGACCATGGCGATGAGCATGGCGAAACCGCAGCTGCCGTTGATACAGAGGCTGAGAAGGATAGATGTGGGGACGACGACGGATGGGTTGATGGTTTCTTCCGACATCTGTAGATAGTTAGTACACAATAGCTGGAGACATTGGGAGAGTACGTACGTGGAAGGCAGCATCAGTGCCGACGAAGGAAAAGGCATTGCCCATCATGCCAACCATAAACGACACACCAGTCGTAGACCAACCACCATTGTTGACAAAATTGCCGAAAACATCTGAAGCGGTGGCATGAGGTCCAAGAGTGACGAGCGGGATGAGAATGGCGAAGAAGCCGAGGATGTGGAGGATCAAGATGAGACCTTCAAACTTGGGCAACACAGAGCTGACGAGGGTGTTGATGAAGACAGCAAACAGGAAGATTGCCCAGAATAGAAGTGTTCCATGCCATAGTTGAGGCTCGAAAGATTCGTTGTTGATGGTCGCCATTCCCAAGATCATGTTTCCGGTGAGAAGGGCACTCGAGGATACGGATCCTTGCCATCCGCCGACCGTAAGCATGCCTGTGAGATGGCTGAGGAATTTGGAGCACGAGCGCGGTGCCATCATGGCGACCCTAACACAACGTTAGTAGATGATACCGAATGTGGAAAATGGGAGGGTCGTACCAGTGGTATTGTCCTCCAGAAGTAGGTGCCATTGAGACCAGCTCGCACATTGTGGAAAAGACACTAAAGTTGCCAATCCAGACGACGATGAAGCTATACACGAGACCAGCTGTGCCGCCATTGTTGAGACCTTGGGCGAAGAGGACGAGGATGGCTTCCCATGTGATAAGAATGGTGCAGCTGAAACCGAGGATAGACAAGAAGCCAAAGTTGCGCTGTCAATTACAAGTCAGCCAGCATGTCCAGCATCGAGGGGAGGGGAATGTGACATACGCGAAGGACCTGCTTCTTTCCCATACGCTCCAATTGATCTTTGTCATGGTAATTGAGTGTTGAACTCCGCCCAGAGTCTGGTTCTGCAGTGGTAGAGACTTTGATGTCCTTATCGGCCTTGACAGTGGCATTATTGCCCATCTCGAAGCTGGGGCTCGATCTATCCCCCATGATGGATGTTTATGTGAGTGTCAAGGGAGAGTATTCCGGGAATATGATGGAGGAAAAAGAAAAGAGAAGGAGACACGGTAGTACTGGGGAATAAGAGAAAAGGGAAACAGCTTGGAAAAGAGGAAAGAAGAATGTCAAGACTGATAAACTAAAGAGGGAGCATCTGTACAAGAATGGCACAGTAGGTAACTAACTAACAACCCCTTGGATGAAAAGAAGAGCTCAGGGTGTGTAGGGAGGGTGTTTGTGCGCCACCAACACCGAACCAAGAGGCTCATACAGCCCATGCTGCGACTCTACCGGTAATAGCTCACTGATTAGCCTAGGTCCCTTTTTCTTCAGATGTAACATCGCTTCCTTCGCCTGCGGGTTTCGGTTAGTTAGGCAGAGTATCATTTGCTGATCCGGCGACTACTCCGATACCCCCGTTAGATTAGTGTAGGAACCCTGGACCCTTGTCTCTGCAGCATCTCTAGCGTACGCCATTGCAGGTTGATGGATGGATGATATTCTGACACAACATCAGACAAGCTTGTGTCAATTATTTTTCTTTTTCTGCTGCGAAACACCCCGCGAAAGGGGATCTTCCATGAACAACTGTCTCAGTCGAATCTAAACTCAATCTACGTAGATCATGGTATCCTCTTTTTTCGTAGAGTCGTATCGAGAGATGATGGCTCGGCATTAGACGACGCATATAAGCGGCACTGACGCCACATGCTTCATCAGCAAAGTTCCTTGTCAATGCACAAGGGGCGTGAACTGAACAAGATGGACAAAGCTCCGGGAGCGCTGGAACTCTAGAGCCACCAGATCTTTAGCAAAAGATTTAGACCAAAAAGCTAGTTATTTCGGTCTAGTTTTCCCTTTCCAGCTATTCGGTCGTAGCTTGTGAATAGACATTACGTATCTATCATTCATTCCTCATCATGTATCACTTTCATATGTTACCGAGCAAGCAAACATCAGCAAGGCATGGTCTGGACCCCTGCATGTCAGAACAAGTGTTGCAATTTTCTCTTTTCTCACACGACATTGTTATGTAGGTTGGTCAGAGGAAATTCATGCAATTCTTTCTTTCTTTTTAGTTTCCTTTTTTCATTGCTGACTTAATTCTATGTCTTATTAAAACAAACATGTTTTACAATTCCGTATTGGTACAGTTGCATGTTACTCCAAACTAACCCAACCCAATCACTGTCTCTTGTCATAAATAGAAGAAAAAAAAGAAATGTGATTTCGCTTCACGTCATGTTTGTCTGGGGTTTGCCAGGCTTGCTTCATGCGTGCTCTCTACATCTACCTGCCACGTTTGCTGGATCAGAATCTTTTGACTTGAATGGCTCGATCGACTTTGCCCATCCCAGCTTTTGTCGTGTTCATGTCTTGGCTTCGATCGTGTCGCAAAGTCCTCCATCTCGTGTATCTCGCTCCGTTGCGCTCGCGATCCACCACCGCCTGTAAGCGCACGAGACCGATTGCTGTGCCCCGTCTTGTTGTTGCTCTTGTACCCCCCCGCGTAGCCTGGTTTGTTGGTCGGGTAGCCGTTGCTGCTCGATTTGCCTTGTCGCCTGAGGTCATCGACGCGGATCTGGCCTGATTCGAGGCTATCGAGAAAGGGTTTGAAGTTGGGGAGGCAGACGGTTAAAATCGCAAGGCATTGGACTAGTTGGATCGTGATTGAAGCGGGCCAGATGGCGAAGGAGTGGTCGTCGGAAGCGAAAGCCTTGTTTGAGTAATGGATCTGCGCTGCGATGGCGGGCGTTACACTTTATTTTTCCCGGTTAATAACACTGTCGATCAATTGATGGTGAGTGGGACACGTACAAGATTCTGCTGCCGAAAACACTCATAACCAAGATCTTTTTTGACCACGATGTTTGGATCTTTACCACATTTTCAACCATAATGACAACAATAATAAGATCCGTAATAATGTTGGCGGTCGAGTAGTATGTCCAAAAAGCGGTGAAATTGATACAGTTGTCGTTGTCGGCATACATCCATGGCGATGGCGGTTCGCATTGGAAGAAGTTGACAAAAAGTGCTGTAGTTCCCCAAACACCGACGATGGCTTCACAGATGATGATGATCCATTTTTGGCTCTTGGGTGCCATGATGCGGAGACTCATTGTACCAGACAATTTGCAGAAAAGCAGTGAAGCGATGAACATGCTATTTGTCGCATATTGGCTCTGTTTGTTTTGTTAATTGCTTTGATGTCATTGTGTAACCTAAATACCGTTGAATTACCTTGAAGAAGACATCTCTGTCGTCAGACTTCAACGTCTCAAAATGTTGACCGAGTCCGTGCTCGCACGCGTTAAAGACAGTGGCTGTTTGACAAGCCGCAAGAAGCTATGCGGGTAAGCATGAGCAATGAAGAGGGGTTGATTTCTTACAGTTGCGACAATGATGAGAATGTCGTCAGCCCTCACTGTCTTGATCATGTACAGCTTGGTGCCGGTCCTAACCATACACGCAAGAATGGAGATGACAAGAAACATTAACGATAAAACTTGGATGAGAGGCGACTTGTTGCTGTCTGTGATGACTCTTTGTGAGGAACTCATCTTGCGCAACTGTCGCCACGGGCAGGTGCGTAATAATTGGCGACAGAATTAAGGAAACAAAACAAGACAAAAAAAAGGAGCGGATATTTGGGGAAGAGGAGGGGAAGAATCGGGATTTCGCGATGGACGGTGACGATATAAAAGACGTGTGACAGCCAGTTTCACTAAAGTAAATACAGCTACAGCTAAGACAAGGTGCTTATTCTTACAGTCCGGCATTACAGGCTAACTCGGAAGGTCGGAGCTGACAGTGCAGCGCAGCGAATCGAGGCCAGCCTGCAAAGATTAAGGGAGCAGCTTCATCCTACATCATCCATCCACGGTGTGTGAGAGGAAGACTCGTTTAGTGATGGTCTCACATCACAGGCACAGACATGCAAGGCACAGGTACCAATATCACGAACACATGGGAAGAATCGAACCCGGGCATGAAGCAAGCCATCAGATTGGTCTAGGCGGCCCGAAAACGGTCGTGGCGACACGGTATTCAAACCCAAAAGCAGTAAAGGCGGAATTCTTCAAGTGAGCCAGTAATCACGGTGCATTGAGTTGCTGAGATGAGTACAGAGTACAGCTGAGAAGGTTGGGGACGTAATTAATGGGGTAGCCAGTGAGGCCATTAAAAAGCAAGTAGTCTCTCACTGAACTGACATGTAACCAACCATGATTCGGTCTGCAGGGATGTCTTATCCCCTGTTTGAGAACCAATAGGATCTGGCGGTTATTCGAGGTGATTTCATGCACTTTCGCGGCTGAGTTGAAACCATCTGTGAGCAATCAGAAAAAATAACAAGAAAAACATCAAGACATTTTTGCCATGTTTGAGCTGTTTGCCCTGTTGATAGAGTTTGTGTCTCAAACACTTAGTTTTGCAGATCACAATTCCATAGCCGTCACTAAAATAATAGCTCGGTAACAAGAGAGTCTTTAGTAACACGGCCCGACTTTAAGCGCACACCACCAACACAACCCATGATACGTACCTTGTCCTTCAACCCCTGCTGCAGATATTCACATGCAAGGGTTTCGTATTCTTCTCCTTCCACTTTTATTCCTTCTTCAACAGATTTTTTTTCCACGTTAAACTTCATGGGTCAATTGAACCGACGGAGATCGATCCGAGGCAACCCCCCTTTCAAAACGACCTTCCATCTTGAGTTCGCTTCGGTTAGAGGAAGATCATCTCGTTACGTTTTTACGGAGTTTCGTGTTTTTCTCTCGCACAGGTGTGGCGTGGATCCTTGTCTGCAAAACCGCTGTCCCTGTTCAGGTGAATCGTATTATCTTAAAGAAACAAGGATTGATGATACGAAGGTGTTCTTGTCACTTGTTGGTGTGTGTGCCTCGGCAGTCTGGAAAGTCTTCCCGGGGGAAAAAGTGGCTGTTATTGTGCACCCGAAACAGCAACGGCTTTCCGGCTACTTGGATCTGGTGGCGTTCCTGAATAGACTCTTTATCTTCGTGTGGTGATTCCAGCGCCGCATTTAGTTGGGCTTAAGATAAGAGCTGGTCATTGCCCTGCGTGATTCATATTTGCAAGCCACGTTTGATCGAACGAGTCGACGTGTATGTATGTTTGCTGCATCATGCCAAATCAGTCAAACCAAGCATTTGAATGCAACTTAGTACGGATATTTATCTATATCGTATGATACGATACAGAATCAGCGATGATTCCAGAACCCGAAACTTATTTAATCAGGCTATGATCCTCAAACTGTTTGTGGATCGAGATGCATGCTGGTACCGGAATGAAGAAACCTGGAACATGGCATACCAATCAACCCCTGGTAAAACTTTGTGGGGTCGTTATCACGCCCATTCGCAATCGTATTGTCATATTTGGCTTCCACTGTCACGTTTGTTGCTTCGTGGCGGCCAATATCGATTCCTGCGACCAGTGATATCAAGAGCGGTCAAGGCCAGATGAACTACTGATCGAGCTTCAACGAACTGACATAGTGTAAGATGGCATGCATACGAGACATGCATGAGTTGGTAAGATTGAATTGCGATCGTCAAGCATGGCCCGTGACACGGGAAATTCTTTTCGCTGTGTTAGTTCAGGGTAAGTGCTGTGATTCAACGACACAAGTTGGAACATATTGTGATAATTCTCATATGGTTATTGACATATTGAATCTATTCGGTCCGGCTTGCATTCAATCTTTTTTGAATCTATATCCAACTTGGAAACTTTCCAGCATGTGAATAGGCCGTCTTGAATTCCACAGCTCATTTTTTCCATAAACATACTCAAGCTAGCTCATCGTTTCATTGAAGTTATTTCTCTACAGTGGACTTTCTGGCTACTTCTTTCAAGTCGTGAAGTAAATGCAGGTCTTAGTTATAATAATAATTGAGTTCATTGACCTTAACCTGGTATCTTGGGAGAATATGTAAACATGGATTGATCATGTGACCCATCACGTGAGACCCCCGACGTTCAACACTGACACCGAAACCGGCAGATGCTGAAAGAGGCATCAGTTGAGCTGTAAAGAAAAGTAATTATTTCTTACTATCAAACTACTGAATCTGAAAGCCCCAGTATAACGCCTGAGTCCTTCACAATCGCCACCCAATGAATCATTCTGGGGGCTAACAACCAGTTTCCCATTCATTCGGATCAATAGCAAACTTGAAGCGCTGCGTGATGTTAGTAATATACAAATTGAGACCAAAGTGGTTTTCTTACATCCAAGTTTGAATCGGAATCATCATCGTTCTTATCCTGCATGGACAGCTTAATGATCTGCGTTTTCCTTTCCTGAAGTTTAATGACAGACTACTCTTCGTCAGCAATTTCCCGGTACCTCGAAATACCTGGGAGGTAATTACCTGTTCTACAGACCCCGTCATGATGTATTTGAAAACAGTGACTGGCCGTGTTTGTCCCATTCTCACGACTCGCGCGATAGCCTGGTCTTCAATCGTCGGGTTCCATTGTGGTTCGACGATGTGGACGATATTTGCTTCTGTAAGAGTGAGGCTATACTGAGATTAATTCACGATCGCCTCTGGTGTCTTCCTTGGAGAGAGACTCACCCGACAGCCCCAGTATTGATTGATATCAGCAGGACTTTCACAGCTGGATCGTGGCGAAAATCTGAGAGTAGTTGCGTTCGGCCCACTAGTCGGTTTCGCCCATCAACTTGAACGAATGAAATACCCTCAGCTGTGAGCATCGTCGCGAGTATATCCAGTGTATCTCTCCAACTAGAGAATACAACGCTACTCATATGTTAATAGGATCACTCTAGGTTTCCCAGATAACCTACCTCTTTGAGTTATTAACCAGACATGATTGTTTGATGTTGACGACAACTGCTGACATCTTCGAGGATTGTCCTCGTATGCTATCATTGGCCTGAACTAAACCCGGATTGTTGATTGCAGGCTCCGGTGAGTCAACCTCCATAGCAGATCCAATAGGTGAGTGCATTGATTGAGGTGATGCCACTATTGACGGAACGTTGACGCTTTCATCGGACAGGGGCCGATTGCAGACCGGGCAGCTGTCTAGCGCACCAATCAAGTCACCGTCAAGATCAGAATTCTTACAGAACTCACAATCAGGTTCCGCGCTAGGTGTGCGTGAAGGTCTTCGTTTCGTCTTTGGTACAGTCAGGTGATTTGACCGTTTCTGAGTGTTGGCTTCAATCTTGATGGCTCCGTGATTGCACACTCTGCGAAATTTCATAATCGCCGAGAACAGGATGTTAGATTTCTTTGCACCTTTATCCTTGCCAGCCATTATGTCCAACTCATCACGACAACCTTCGAGGATGGTTTGGAACATGGCCTTCTCAGCTTCCGACGGCGTCACGGGAACCTTGCATACACTGGCCGCGGGTAGGTCAAGTTTTGCTTGTGTTCGTCTTAGACAACATGTTCTTAGCAAGCTTCTGAGGTTTCGAGAAGGATCTGTATAATCACAACCGATGTTAGAGTTTTGCCTGAATGGCTTCACAATATAGTCCTCAAATGCCTTTCTCTGACAGAATGGTTCGAATCGAAGGAATTGAAAAAGAGACCGAAGATCATCCAGACTATTCTGGATAGGCGTTCCTGTCAAGCACCATCTTGTTTCGCTTTCAAGTGCAACTGTAGCTTTGTGCATCTTGATGGAAGGGTTGCGTATATAATGAGCTTCAAATGGTGTCAGCAATGATGTAATTCAAAATATGAAGGTTTGGAAATCACCTTCGTCAAGAACGATTCTCAACCATTTGATGGCGTTCAAAATATTCTCACCATTGCTATCCCTTTCGAGCGTGTGATAAGTTGTCAGAACAATGTCAATATTGAGAAGTTGATCTCTGTCTTGAGCTCTCGTTTCTCCGTGGAAAATCCGAGTCTGGAATGTCTCCGGCTGGAATCGCCTATAGATTTTAGTTTTCCTAATTAAAACTTTGCCATTAACATGTACATACTGGTCGATCTCATTCTTCCAAACGTCAAGTAGTTCTTGAAAGCTGTCAGTGAAAATCTCGCAAGTTGACGGAACGGACATACGTCGAGAAGGCAAAACAATTAGCGTCGCGTTTTGTCGTTCTGTATCTTTGTAGCTTTGCCTAGTTTCTCTTGAGCAGAGGATCGCACTTAGCATAGTTAAAGTTTTCCCGAGTCCCATTACATCTGCGAGTATCCCACCGAGACCCGGCTTCTCTAAATGTGATAATAAACTGTACACGTTGAAATAAGCTGGGAACGGCATTATAACAGGAAAGGCCAGGAATACCAGTGATTAATAGAAATTGACATCTTTTCATTCATTTGCTTTGCGGCGTTTTGATCCTCCCGCTCAAGTATAAAGTCGACTCCCCGGAGCTGATGACTACCGGTATGTCAGCTTCCATTTGTAACGTAAAACGAGTTAGCTTTACTCTTTAAGTTTGATTCCAAGCAGGTGTTGATTCAAGATTGGCTGAAAAGGGTTTGAAGAGCTCTCTGTCCCAGTACTATCCTCGGAACAATTGTCCAGGCATTGCATGACCCCGTCCACCAGTTCAGATGTTGCATTCTCAGAGGCTGCGCCCACTAAATGTCTTAGGTCGGTCTTTTCAGGGCCAGGGTAGAAGAATTGAGGATTGGTATAAGAGATGCCTGTTTCCAGAAAATCCGGATGTTGTAGGTATGAGGGTATCACAGAAAGGGCTTGATCAACTTGATCCATCAGGCTTCTCGGCCCGTAGATATTGACTGTGGCTTTGATCGGTGATTTGGGGGTTTTCTTTCGCCTCCCGCTTATAGCATTGACACTAATGATGGCGGAAAAGCACACGTGTCGCACTTTGTTAGCAATAGATATTAGAGTCAGCCCTGAATTGTCGTCTAGACAAGATTGTGGTTTTGTCTTTGATTCTTGATCAGGCGCCAGGAAGCAAGTCCGAGTTCCAACCTGTACGTCGAGAATGCAATACCTGTCCCATGGCTGAGTTTCTGGAGGAGTTTTGACGTTTGATCTGAGCAAAATAAAGACATCGCATATCTGCAGCCCGCCAGAGCCCATCTTCGTCATTTATGAATGGCTGTAAAGCACGAGTTTGACTTACCGCCCCGTAGCAGATTATCTCATGCCCGGAACCGTGTTTCGTATTGAATGCAGTGTCTGCTATATTTTGTCTATAGTATGCAGGGTCTGATTCCATGCCTGAGCCGGAGGCGGTTGAGAGTCGTTTCCGTGAGTTACCGCTGTCGTTGTCATTTTCGTAACATCGTTGTCTCTTGAAGCCCTGTATCATATTGTAGATTTAAGAACAATGACGTGATTTCCGTGTTGTCGTTCGTTCGTCGAGAATGTGAAGGGGAAATGAATATACCGGTTTGATTGAAACTGGGTTTTGATCAACCGGGCTGTGCATGCAGCATAGGTATCCCCACCTTCCTTTTGTCAACAATCATTTCTGCCAGTCATTTTAAGCCACATGACGCAGTTTAATAAGCAAGTCTGCCTTGGGCTGAAATAGAGGCTCATAGTTAAATAATTGCTGGTGCCCTACTATCAGACTTGCAACTACTCCACCTCGACCTTGTAGGTATTGCTGCACTCAACAGCGCGCGCATCCGACTGAACAGTATGGCCAGTCTAAAGCGACTCAACTTCGAAAGGTCTATGGACCAGTTTCGACGTGAGCTTACTGAGGATCAGAGAAATGACATCACCGGCGCAAATCAAAAAGTCATCACTCATGTCATCAAGGAGATTCAAGATCGTCTCGGGCGCAATAAAGGCCTCTGCAAGGTGGCCAGAATCAGAAAGTTTCTTGATGCCATGGAGGAGATCGAGAAGCTCGTGACAATATTCCTCAACGTGCATGAAGTGGTCGCGTTTATCTGGGTAAGTAATCCAGAACTCCCGTGGCAGCTCCACTGTTGCTAAAACATAAAGGGTCCGATCAAACTTGTCCTTATGATAGCCATGACTTGGACAAACCTTTTCGAAAAGCTTCTGGATGTGTATGAGGAAATTGCCGATGCACTCGACAATCTAGTCTACTTCCATGGCCTCATCACAGGCGACGGAGAATTGAAGAGCAAGCTTGAGGATTACTTTTCTGATATCCTTAATTTTCATCGTCTAGTTTTGAATTACTTTGCTAAATCTGGTAGGTTCAATCTTGGTTGTTTTCCCAACTCTTATTAATTATGTCAGGTTGGAAACACAAATTCCTTTGGGTTTGGAGCGAGTTCCGACGCGATGTCAACCCCATCATTGATAGCCTAAAAAGAAAACAGGCAGCGTTATCAGTTGAGAATCTTCGATCGCGTGCAATCCTTCAAGGCGTTCAAGACTCTGATGTCTACGCAAAAGATCAGTTCGGACAGATACATTCTGGCCTGAACAATATACTCACTTCAGAACTACGGAGGGATAACGAATTCCAGCAACAGCAGATGAAATCGTCCTTGGGACGGAAATTGAACACATCCATGTGTCAAATAGCTCGCCAGCTAGAGATTCAAGCTACAGTCCTCGAATCATGCAGTAGTTGGATATTCTCTAACCCTGTTTTCAAATCTTGGAAGGATGATATACAATCCCAGAGATGCGTGTTATATCTCACTGGGTGTCCAGGTGCTGGTACGTCCCAACGTTGTTATCAGATTGTGCTTCTGATTGACCAATGTATAGGAAAATCTACTTTGCTAAGGATAATAATCCGACACTTGAACGAGGAGCGATACCAACAGTCCTCAACTCGGTATTCGTTGGTGCATTTCTTCTTCAAGCACAATGATGCAGATCGAAGATCAGTTAGATCAATGCTCTGCCATCTCATCACTCAAATAATCAATACCGACGCTGCGATGATGAGGTATGCGTACGAGAGATGCTCTTCTATGGATTACCTAGATCTTTCTTTACTCAAAAGCCTCGCCTTGGAGTGCTTGTTATCCCAGCGAAGTGTTATGATCGTCCTTGATGGTCTCGACGAGTGTATGGAGAACGAGCCTGAACATGCTCTCAAGTGGTGTCTATACGAATTGTTACGAGTGGCTCCGTCAAGGGGCTGTCATATCAGACTACTGATCTGTGGGCAGGAAGATGGGAGGATCGAGCACCTTCTATGCTCTTACCCACAGATCCGCCTTCACAAAGAAGATCTCCATCAGAAGGAAATTAGGGAATATACAAGACTCCAGGCGTCAGTGATAGGAACAAGATTCCAGCTCTCCATTGATGACGAGACGGATTTGATCGCCAAAGTCACAAAGGCGTCTGATGGTATGTCCGAACAACCGGAATCATGGAAACTAAAAGTAAAGATACTGACGGACAGTGATGCAGGGATGTTTCTGTATGCGAAGGTGGTTTTAACAAATCTAGAATCAATGGGTTCCGAGGCTGAATTTAACGATGAACTGAAAGGAAATGAGTTTCCACACGATCTTGACGAAGCGTAAGCATTTTCCCAACTTTATTTGCCTGGCTAACATTTCTACTATCCAGTTATGGACGGATCCTCCACCGTGTCATCACTGCCGCGACTTCTTCTGCTCAAAAAAGCGCCAAGAAGATCTTGCGATGGGTGGTGTGCTCCAAACGACCACTTCGATGGCGCGAAATACAGTCAAGATTCTGTATTGATGCCGAGACAGGAGTTTGTAACCCAAGACATCTCCGTGTTGATAGTTGCAAGAAACTTTGCAGCTCGCTAGTTGAGACTACAGATTGTGAACTGTTTCCCGGTGTCGACTCTGAAACGAATGTCAACATAATTCATGAGACGGCGATCAAGTGCGTTGAGCCGTTGTGTTGATCCTGGAAAAGACTTACTAACGGTGTTTCTGACGCAGATATCTTGTCCACACCAATGTTGTCAATATCATGGATGAGCATGTTGCCATGTCACTCTTTTGTTGCCGTTATCTTCTTTCCAAGCCATTCTTTGTCGTTGAGAGTGAGGAGATCGATCAAGTAGCTCAATCTGGCTACTTTGGCTTCATGGACTACGCCGCTGTCTATTACCAATCTCACATCGAGAAAGTAACCTGTTCGAAGGACACCAGCTGGTCAACGAACATGAAAGCAGCAAGAGAATCCTTATTGGATTTGGAAAAGACTTACCTAGAAAACGTCTCAGACAACGCAGTTGAGCCTAATGTGGTCGAAGATCATTCTGACGAAAGTCCCAAGGTCCTGGCCCGAGCTTTACAAGACAAGGTGCTTCAAATACGGAAAACTTTGGACAAGCAGTGGGATATCATGTCGCACCACAAATACTTCAAACACCTCTATGGTAAAAGAAGATACAAGTGCCCTAGAATTAACTGTCTCTATTTCCATGTTGGGTATCCGTGCGACGCAGATATTCAACAGCATCTCAACAGTCACGAACGTCCTTTCAGATGCAGGCACGAAAACTGTTTTGCATATGTTGTCGGGTATACGTCACAGCACGAATTACATTGTCACGGCCAGACATTTCACTATGATGACTCAATAGCTAAGATCACGTTTCACAATGGTAACAAGGCTACCAAGATGGACTTTATCAATGCTTGCAGAGATGGAGACCTCGCCAGGGTGAAACGCCTTCACAGCTTGGGTCCCGACCTTCAGCGTCTTTCATTCCAAACTTCACCCTTTCAGGTCGCCTTTGAGGCTGGGCATGGACACATTTGCAAATACTTCATTGAAAACGGTGTGAACCCTTTCGAAAATCTCACAGTAGGAAAGGGGACGACTCTGTCACCCGTTCAACTTGCTATCAAGCACGAAAAGATCCATATGCTGGAGCTATTCTTATGTGATTATCCAGATCTCACATCCGATCTTAATCGACCAAATCTTGCAAGATGTATCTTACAAATTCTTCATGACTACAAACCCGGCATAGACTTCCTGTTACGGTTGTCGGATCTTAAACAACCAACAGAACGTTCAACCTTGCTCCGATTAGTCATGGCTGAACAAATCAAATGCCTGTTCGAAGAGTGGGGGGAAGAGATGAGCGCTCCCGGAAATGATCGAAATGTCAGCCCTCCTTATTCAAACGATGCTACACAGTATCATACGAGATTTCGTCGACTGTTCCCTAAGCTCTACGATCAAAATGGAGTCTTTTCTCCGAATCCGAACTATTCAGAGTACGAGATATGTCAGGAAACCTTTAAAAAATACGACCTTCTACTCGTTGACGCCCTTGGGCAAAGATTATATTCATTTTGTTCTTTCTTAATGGATATCGACACCCAGAACGTGTTACAAGATGACAAAAACAAATACAGCGAGAGCACCCTGCATCACTTCATCTTTTTTTACCGCGGAACGAATTCGAAAGACTGTCTCGCCATTACTCAGCGGTTAATCAAGCTTTGCGGTGGCAGGTTTGCGAGTAGACGTAATAATAAAGGCGAGCTACCACTGCATTTTGCGCTCTTTGGGCATTTCCCGGCGGAGGCGTTACGAGCGCTTTTGAAGTGCCCCCAGGACTTGAACTACAAAAACAAAGTTGGACGAAGCCCGTTGCATTACGTACAGAGCGAGGAGAGTATGGCGATTCTCCTAGAAAATAAGGAAGTGGATGTCTTCAGCAGAAATCAGAATGGACAGACTTACCTTGTGGCATTTTGTAATGGTGGCAGGGATTTCAATGAGGGTATCTTGCGAGTACTCCTCAAAGCAGACATAAGCCTCGCATGGACGGCTGACGAGTCTGCCCAACGCCTTACTCCTCTTCACTATGCTCTGGACTTAGACACACCCAAAGGTAGAAGGCCTTCGTGTGCTGCCAGGTTCTTGCTCACCCTTCCAGAAGTGGAACAAGTCCTCCAGAGCTACATGACCAGTACCATTAAAGATTGCGAAGAAGTAAGAAACTTCGCGCGTGACCATAATTTGGAGCATACGTTGAAAGTAATGGAAAGAATTGGTTTTGGGTAACCTTCTCAACGTTAGACAGATAGATACAACGGTTCATTATTCGTAACAACAGTTTGCCACCATTTGAATCCTATCGTAGCATATATGTCGTGACTCAATTCACTAGAGCCTCAGGGTTGGCTTAACTTTACCCTCCTATAGAGATTTTAACTTTTTTTATCCGTTTTATTGCATATGATCGAGTGGCTTGCGGCTGAATTGAGTCACAAAATACTAAGGTACCGTTCACCATTGTGATTATTCAGGGGCGGGGTCATCTTCAGGCTCTTCAGATCATTAAACCTCATAGAATCTGTTAATGAATGACCATGGCTTCTACCGATCCAGATAGGCCGGTGTCCCTATCAAATCCTGCACCCGCCGTGCCCATTCCGACCAAGACATGGCATACCTACTTTGACTATGGCATAGGGCACATAGAGTACGACACCATTGTAGAGCAGCGAAACGCGTGCATCCGATCACTTCGACGGGAAATAATGATAAAAATACAGTCGTTCTTCAAACCACCCGCCGCTGAAGGCGTGCCTCAGTTAAGTGCTAACAATGAATCTTCCACGCAAAGCGCAACATTTCCGTATCTAGACGCCTTTCGACGAGTTATGTTTCCAGCGAATTCGGGGTTAGTGACTTAGTAGTTAGGTAAGTCACAGGGGCCTAAGCTAAAGCTAGAGCTATAGGTTTAAATCTTATTAACTTTAATCTCTTTTAAAAGCCTTTAATTAAATCGGTATTATTAAAAAA
>LXHY01000321.1:0-16273 GCA_002093855.1 Fusarium praegraminearum | reverse complement strand
CCCTTCGCCCCCCCTCCTCCAGTTTCGCCGCCCTGTTGCTGCCTAGGTACTCTGGTTTTAGGCGCCCGTCCAGTCACTGACAGCGCACTTACATACACTTTGGGCATACGCAAACAAAGCCGACAAGACTCATACTCCGGCTTATTCAGGCGTTTTCTCTCAACCTATTAATTGCGAGCCTGCCGCTCTTTTTAGGTCCTAAAAAGATCTCAAACAAACGGTTTCGCCACACCAACAGTCATTGTCGCTGACGGACTGCAACTCGACTCGTGGCTGACAAACCCACGTTCCGCATTTGCACTGCCAGGCATCTTCTTCCACCACGTTCGACAATAACTAACAATTCCAAACGAATTGTTCCATTTCAAACACTCGTCTGGATCTCTTCCCCTCTTCATCAACATATCGTCTTTCAGCACAAACATCGCAGCAATGGCGTCCAATACTCCAGACCCCACGCAAAGGAGCAGCCCAATGGGCCCTCCCAAGCACCCTGCCTCAAAGGCCTACAACAACCATCATCACTTGATGTCGCCTCCGGACCATGTTCAGGATAGTTTTCATCACAATCAATACGACGCTGGGAAGCCTGCCTCATCTAGAACCGATTACGAGAAGCACCGAATGCCAATGTCTCCTCCAATTTCGCCTTATAACCAGCCCGTCTCGACCGCAGAGGTGCCAACTGGACCCTCCAATGCGATTAAGGATCCTCTTCTTTATCCCACAGACGAAGTGCCATCTAGCCCTGCTCAACAACCTCTCTTCGCTTCCGCCGAGGTTGAGGAAGATCACGATAAAATCATTGATGGGCATATTCGTGCTCGCGATCAATCCCCCGCAACTTTTCGCATCACTCCACCACCGAATCGTGAGCATTATGGTCTGATTCTTTCTTTTAAATCTCAAGTCATGAAGCACTATCAACAAGATCCCCGGGGCTGGCTCCGACAAGAGCGTCGCTACCTCCAAGACGAACAAGCTGCTCGAAATGCTCATGGCAAACGTTTCCCAAAGATCATGCCAGCCAAAACCGTCAAGGCACCTCGACAGCGCGGCGATCGGGTCCAGAAGCTCCAATCCACCCCGCGGCCGATCCGTACCCACCCTCCCGTCGGCCCCAGTCCCGGCGCCGGCATCGTGCGACCTGCTCGTCGTGTTAGTGCCACTCCTGAGCCGTCTCGTCGTGCCGTCGCTCCTAATCGCGAGGACAAGGACTTTGCCTCGCTGGAGAATTACTGCCCACCTCTTGATTCGCTGCCAAACAAATCCAACAGCCTCAAGGTGGAGTGGAAGGGCCAACCACTCGATCTCAGCAACGATCCAAACAAGATGCACCTTCATCCTGATGAAGTGTCCCTAGCAAGTAGCCTGCGCCTGGATGCTGCCACCTATTTGACTAGCAAGAGACGTATCTTCAAGCAGAGACTTGACTGTTACCGCCGCCAGAAAGAGTTCCGAAAGACAGATGCTCAGCAGGCGTGCAAGATCGATGTGAACAAAGCCTCAAAGCTGTGGACTGCCTTTGAAAAGGTCGGCTGGCTCAATTCGAAGTGGATGGAACAGTATCTGTGAGATTGGCCTGTTCTTGTGCCTTTTTGTCGCACGACAGACACAACATCATATCTTATTCAAGACACACGACGTCACGGATTATGGGAATGAGCATTCTTACATTTATCGACTCAATTGCTTGTTGCCACCCACTTGGATGGTCCGTTCTTTCCCTGCAATAGCAGCAGCGACGTCGCTTTCCAAGCGACACTGACCTTGAATACGCTTTCTCCCCTCGTTTTTACAACTTTACTTATTTTGGAGCACTTCTGCTCGCTGGTTCGCTTTTCGTTTCGTCTCTGCATTTTATCTCCATGCCCATGCATTCCCGCATGATTAAAGGCACCATTCGGCACCACGGCACATTTGAACGATACAACAGAGCATCAGGGATTCTCATCATCATGATACCCGGAGTGCGATATACACTGACCCCTTCGCGCGATCACGTCACCACTCCACACTTTCTTACTATTTGCTTTCGGTTCCCTTATGTTCACCTCGCCCTATCGAGTCTTGTCGTTTCTCCGTATTGTTGGGGCGAGGGTTTGTGAATATCGAGACATTGCATGTACGGCGTTTTTGTATATGGTCCCTGCCAGCAGACTGTTGTGGCACGGGAGCCATTTTATCTGGAAATCGAAGATGTAGGCTCACATCGACTCGAGGAGGATACCATAAGCTCTCAAGCTGGCAAGCTTGCGCATTTGCAGATTAAAGGATGGTTCGAGGTGACCGCCCGTAGGCATTATGGGCCTCGAAAGGACAACCTTCTGATCCATGGCAGAGATTGAATGAACCACTGTGGTGGCATGGTTAATATATACGAGAAATAAGGACTTTTTTCTTTAATCGCGTTCTAAAATGATGTCTGTGAGTGCAAAGTGAGAGCCTTGATGAATGAATCGAAACAAAGGTCGCAATCAATCAACCACAAAGAAGGGTAATGCGCCCAGACACCAGACACCAGACACCAGCCGCCATAGTTTCATAGCCCATGTCGCAACCCAGGCAGACAGGATGCACGCAGGGCACTCTTGGTAGAAAATCCCTTCAGCCCTACACTACTCTGGGGGCCGGTCGCTTCCTCTAGAGGCTAAGCGTGAGCCATATTTCTGGGAACGGATGGATGTCTCTTGATGTGCGTGCGGTACAGCGGGTGAAGCCGCAATTGCAGCAGGGACCAGTGAGGGCTTGCAAGTCGGTCGTATGTACTTCTGCAGCTCCTCACGGTGGTCTGGTACATGCTTGGTGAGGGGGGAGTGTGCTGGGAAGGGACAAGAGCACCAGGGTCTCGTTGAGGTGGAGTCATGGGAGCGGGAGCTTATCAAGTGGAGTAAAGGAAGACAGAGAAGAAAGGTGGTCAAGTGTGGCTGTAACGACTTTGAGGCTTGATGATCAAAGTTTGACAGAGTCAAAAGACATTGAGATTTAACCATGTCCGTGAATGACTGGACGTTGCCTTGTCACCGAACTGCTCTGTAAAAGTTACGGTGGTTTTCCCCCACAAAGTTGCTTAGTTCCATTGTCTTTGAAAAGGTTGATACCATAGAGTTCACTGGTCCATCTAGAACACAGGGCACTGACTTGGACTCAAAATTACCTACCCAAGCCATCCAATTTCATGATACTCTGCCGTGAGCCCGAGAGACAATACCTTCCCACCTGCCATGAAACTACTGTCACTTCAATAAACCGAGAACAGAGGAGCAGAAACCAGGGACGCAGACAATAGTCCATTTTGCTAAACAAACACCCGCAGACCGACCAAGCTATTGTTCGTCTTGTCCATCCTGCCCTCAATCGTATGGTGCATCCTTTCAGCGCCTTCTCTTAACCAACATCCGGTATGGTGTAGTGGCTAACATTTCGCGCTCTCATAACTTGAGAGATGAAGTACCGCGGAGCCCAGGGTTCGATTCCCTGTACCGGAGTTTGCTTTTTACATCTTATCGACCGATTGAGGTATCGCAACATTGTTGTCTTTTTGCCCTGAGGACAGAAGTTACTGTCGTGTGCGTAGTAGGCGACCAAGCTGATTGAGACAGTACATCAACAAGTTGCAGTGCACTCAACAGCTCCTATGGTGCTCTGTTCATGGCAGGTTTGGAACGAATGCAATTGCTTCTTATTTCGTACTGCTGCATAACAAGTCGAGGCCAGTTCCTTTTTACACCGGGAAACCACTGTCAAATTCGTCCATATAATATTCTCTCAGTCATTAACATCATCTCGTTCTAATATTACAACCACATGGGTATCCCCGCTCGTGCTTTACTGACCAGCGGCAATCGTGTATCCTCCATCGACAGCAAGTGTCTGCCCGACCAGGTATTGGTTTGTGGCAAAGAACAGCACGGTGGCAGCCATGTCCTGATCCTTGCCGGCCCGTCCAGCGGGAACCTTCTCGGCATACTTTTCCTTGGGGATGAAGCTCTTCTGGGTCTCGTCGCTACCGTCAGTGGTCATCTCGGACGGGAAGACACCAGGGGCGATGCTGTTGACTCTGATCTTGAGCTTGTTGCTGACAACCTCCGCGGCGAGCATGCGTGTGAGGTGAACAGCGGCTCCCTTGGAAGCGTTGTAGGCAAAGTGGTGCTGAGACTTCTGGATCAAACCACTGATGGAGCTGATGTTGATGACGGTCGAGCTCCAGCCTTGGTGCTTCTCACTGCTCTTCTGGAGAAGAGGCAGGAAGGCGGCGGTGGTGAAGTACATTCCAGTAACATTTGTGTTGTATGTTTGGTTCCAGTCCTCAAAAGTGGCATCCTTATTGTCAAAAAGGTTCTCCTTCATTTCCTGAGCGGAGTTGGCCTCAACCTGGAAAGAGGTGCTGGAAATACCGGCGTTGTTGACGAGGATGCATAGGCAGTCCTCCTTGGACTTGTACTCGTCAAAGAGCTTCTGGATGCCCTCCTTGTTGCCAACATCAGCTTGGATGGGAATGATCTCGCCGGAAATGTTCTTTCCATAGTTCTCGACAACACGGTCGAGCTTTTCCTTTGTGCGGCCTGTGATATAGACTTTTGCTCCGTTGACAGCGAGAGCCTGAGTAGCCATGAGACCGATGCCAGAGCCACCACCTTTTAATGATTAGATAAAGCTGCCGAGAAAGGGATCGAGATGACAAGCATACCCGTTACAAGAGCGACCCTGCCCTTGAGGTCAAAAAGACTGTCGCGAGCGAAGTCTCGCTGCTCACCGCCGCTAGCTGGTTGTGTGCCTGCCATCTTGCTTGTGGTATATCGGAATTCTCGTTGGACGCTTGTTCGAAAGGTTCTGAATTGGTTCGTATGTGGGACGCAAGAGTTCTTAATCAGAGGTGCTGTGAGCCGGAGGGTTGGGGCAAGAATGCTTCTGGAACTGGAAATTCCAAATGTATGCACAAGCTGCTTGGACATGATTTTTATACGAACTCCAGACTTCAAGGGAAGAGAAAAGAGGGGTGATTACACAATAAAACGGACGCTACAACTGGCAAGAACTGACAATGTCAGGAGCACGAAGGATCCTCAACCAATGCCATCTTATGCTCACCTGCTCCCCCTGTCCTTCTATCTGCGCCCATGACGAGCCGAGCAAGCTCTCATAACCCCAACAAGAGGTCAATGCAGTATTCTTTCCGCAGAAGCTATATCCATGACGAAATGTAGCGGAGGAAAGGGCCCGGCGTGGTCAGAGAAAACACGTCAAGAGTGAAAACAATTGGAGTCGCACATTGTTTTTGTGCTAGGGAAGCTCTTATCATGACGTCGACGTGGGGTCAGCATGATGAATGATCCGTACTTCTGCTGGCCATGATCGCGATCTCCAAGGTCAATTGGAAGCTGACAAAGAAAATACACGACAATTGCTGCATGGAGCCAAGTCAGCAAAGGTTTCAAATGAGTTGTTGGTACAATGATGAATCTGTTATCTGTGCCCCTTTTGAGTGTCATGACTTCTATTTGAGACTAACCGGAGCTTGGGCCACCCACTCGAGCTTCAACGACTTCAACACCATCACGATCCTCTGCATTACTGAAGATTACAACAGTGGCGTCCATTTATTTCACAATATTCCTACAATCGCCTTTGTAACCGTGTCGTTGCAGTCCTCAAAGGCATTAAACCCAAACCATGAACGCCGTTCCATGGATATCCAGTCCGCCCGTCCTCCTTGGACTCATCCTGCATGGTCTACTTAACCTCAATATGCTGTACAGCTTTCTGCCATTTTTGCTCGTCCGCCCTAGTAATGCTAGATTAGCCAGTGTTTATCGGAACATCATGGGTAGTAAGTAACTCACTTGTCGAAGCGCAACAGCTTGCCTAGCACCGGCACAAGCTGCGCTCTTAGCTTTGTGTCCTTTTGTTCCAAGAACTGCAGCAGGATTGTCTTAAGGTAGACGGTATCCGGGGCTCCAGCCGGTGAGCCATTGCTTCCGCTCCGTACCGAATCGAACGAACTACGGCTCGAACTGGCTACAAGTTTGGTCTGCGCTGCCTTGAGATCCTTGGAAAGCTTCTCATAACGTTGCCTCGACTCCTCCAGCATGCGTCGAAGCTCTGCTCGCTGCTTCTCCACATCGCGGACTTGCTTCTCTGATGCATCCAAGGCTGTTCGGAGTTGGGACGCTGTTGTTCGGAGCTCGTCTGTTTCCGCCTCAGCCTTTTCTTCGACTGACTCGAGTTCTTCCCTTCGTTTGCGCCACTCCTTTTCGCGTTGCTCAAGCTCGTCTCGTTCATGGGTCAAGGTCTTGACCTCGCGCTCAAGATCCTTCAGCTTCTGTTTCAAATCTTCCGTCTCGCGTGTTTTGCGTCGTGCAAGCGTAGCCGACTCATCCTCGATTCGATCCCGCTCTTCGACTGCCGCTTCCATTCGTGCCCTCATATCTCGTACCTTGTTATCAGCGCGTTCATCAACATCCGCTAGGAGCCGTCGCATTGTTTCGCCCTCGCGTGTGCGCTCCTGGAGTAGGCGTTGAACTTCGGCTAACTCCTCCTCCAAGGACTCGGCTTGCGATTTAGATTCCTTCAGTTGCACGGACATTTCGGCTGTCTGGTCTCGCATACTACTCAACAAGCCTTGAGCATTGCTGTATTGTTGCGTCTTGAAGTCTGCCTCCTCCTGCGATGCTGTCTTCTCCCGCTTCAGTTTGTGCATTTGCTCTTCAAGCTCCTTAACCTTGGGTCGCAATTTGCTGAGTTCCTCCTGCACTGACTGAAGCTCCTGCTCCGCCTTATCAGCCCTTCCACTGACTTCAGCCTTCTCGGCCTCGCTTCGACGAAGATCTCGTCCAGAAACTCGCTGAGCATCCTCGAGGCGAAGCTTGGCGTTGGTCTCGACAGTCAGCTTCTCCTGTAGACTCTTGATCTCAGTCTCGCGATCAGATGATATCTTCTGAGCACGTTCCACATCTCGCTTCAGGTCCTTCTCTCGTTTCTCCATATCTCTAAGCTCCTTGGTCTTGTTTGCGAGCTCCTCCTTCGTCGTCTTTAGCGTAGCAGATTCCTGACGCAGGCTCTTCAACTCGGGTTGCGCCTTTTGTAACACCTCACGCAGTTCTGTGAGGTCCTTGAATCGGTTCTGAGCCAGTTGTTGTGCGGCTCCAAGATCAGCTTGCAGAGTAGATGTCTTCTCCTTAAGATCGTTGTATTCCGTCTTGATGGACTCCATCTCGCTCTGTATCTTGGAGCTAGCCTCGGAGTCTGATGTAGATGAGCTTATCTTCTTCTCTAGATCAGTAATCTGCGTCTTCAACTCCAGCTTCTCAGCTTCGAGTTCCTTGATCTTGTCCTTGGCCTCGACATGATCTTGGCCAATCATGAGAATGTTCTCTTGCAATGACTCAATCTCCTCCCGTAAATCCTCCTCGGTCTTGCGCCTCTTGCTGAGACGATCGATTTGCGTGTCCTTTTCAGCAACCTCTTCCTTGAGTTTGGCGATCTCAGCCTCCAGCTCGGCATTTCCAGCAGTGTCGGCAGTGGTTGCTTGCTCAGAAATTTCTATGGGATCTCCTGCTGTTGGAGCCTGAGAGGGTGCTGCGGCACCACCACCAGCACCACCCTTGCCCTTCTTCTTTTTGTTGTTCTTCTTTTTACCACCGCCGCTAGCTGCTGCTGCAGGGGTCGAAGTAGGTTGCAAGACTGCAGGCGTGGGTGTTGCGGCAGGAGTAGGCATTGCGGGCGAAGGTTTGGATTCCAATTTCTTTGTTAAATCGGCAATCTTGGTCTGGCTGTCAGATTTTTCCTTCTTCAAGGTCTCAATCTGGTTGTTGAGGTCATCAATCAGCTTCTTGGAAATGTTCTTTGCGTTGGAAGCCTTGGCTAACTCTGCGTCAAGCTCGCTTGTACGCTTGTCTGACGATGCAAGTGAAACTTCCAGTTCGTCAACCTTGGCGGTATGCGCATTCTTGTCCTCCTCTAGCTGTTTGAGTTGTTTCTGCATTTCTTCCAGTCGTTGGTTGAGAGATGTAATCTCCTTGTTGCGGTCATCAAGCTGAGCCTGCAGCGACTCCTTGACAGAAGCAGCGTCGCGAGTCTCGCTTAGCTCTCGAGTAGCGTTCTCCAGGCTTTCGACTAAACCAGTGCTAGTCTCTCTGGCCGTAGTGAGCTCCTTCTGGAGGTCCTCGACTTCAGACTTGAGTTTCTCAATCTCTTCCGACTTTGACACAACATCAGCCTGAAGCTGGGGAATCTCATCATCATAAGAAAAGAATTCCTCGTTAGTCTCCTTCGTTTCGGCGACCTCACCGAGTGGCTTTTGAGGCTTGTGCTTAGGGGAGAACATGCCCATGACAGAGGACACAGGGGATTTCGATTTCTCGGGGTCCTCTGGGGAAGTGTCTTCGTTTTTCTCGTCCTGGACATCCTTAGAAGTTTCCGAATCGCCCGTTTTTGGTTGGTCAGCGCTCGCAGACCTCACGGCCACCAGCTCCTCTTCCAACTTCTTTGCCTTTTCCTCAGCTTCGTTATGCCTTTTCTGCAGTTCATCCTTGTCTGTCGATACCTTCTTCAGCTCCTGCATCACCATGTCACTACGGAGGTTCACTTGGTTGAGATATTCCACAAGCGCCTCGGGATCACTGATGGAAGTCAAGGGCGTGTTCTCGCGGAGCGCTTTCTCGAACGGCTCGATTGCCGTGGCACGCCTATGGGCAACACGGTAGGATCGAAGCAGTTCTAGACATTGAGGTCAGTCTACGGTAACATACATATGATCGAAGGGTTAAACTTACCAGGATATGTCGCCTCGAGCTTTTCCAACTTGCGCAACTTCTGTCGAATCTCGGGACTCAACTCTTGCAGCTTCGGTGCCTGCGGTTTAGTTGCTGGAGCATCTGTCGCACCATCTTGGGCCTTGTCTGTACTGCCTTCGTCGTTGGCACCTTGGCCTTCCGGAGTCTTATCTTCTGACATGTTTCCTTGACCATTGGTATTATCGGACTTCTTCTCATCGGCAGCGTTAGGAGGCAATGGGGTAGCAGCTCGACTCGGTTCGTCACTGTCGTCGATCACAAAAGCGGCTTCGAATACAGCAGGATCTGGGTTGGGCGCGTCTCCTATATCGGAGGCTTGCTTCCGAGACTTCGCGCGCTGTCCCGGCGTGCCATCGCCTTTGCGCGACGATGTTGAGCCTGTTCTAGAGGGGCTTCTTGACTGGGTGGACGTCTGCTGGCGGGCTTGTTCCTCGGCAATGGTCCGATCGATGGCGCTTTTGAACCGCTGTTGAAGTGTAAGCGATCGCACATATGACAGAAATTTAGATGGCTGTCACGGCGGAACTAACTTGGAACATGATGGCTCCCTCGAGTCGAAGACCAACGTCTTACGGGACCCAGGGACGCGCGCAATTTAGGTAATGGTGCAAATCTTTGAGATAGTGAATAGGAGCATATGAATGAGAGTCCAGAAGATTAAGGCAAAGGGAGTGATAGAAAGCTCAACAAAACGCCCTCATGACAAATACGAGATTGTTGACGGTTGAGATGATGAAAGGAGTTGCAGGGTCTTGGTCTATGGTGGCAGAGGCAGTGGACAGAGTTACAGTGTTTCCCATGAAATTTCTGGGGAAGGATTGTGGCTTGGGGTTCTGTGGCTCAGACACTTAAACTCCCTTGATTAGTGGGCAGATGTCCAGGCGTCCAGATAGGTGAAGGTATCGTACAGGGCTTGCTCTATGAGCAGGTTTACATGGAATCGATAAACCTCCCTTGTTAGGACAAGATTTGAACCTCTTGTTTTCAAGACGTGGGAGTTGCGTTAAGGTGGGTTGCAGCCTGTTGTAACACAGCGAGCCGCACAAAGAACGACTTATATCTCGATCGTGATGTTCTAAGAAGCAAGTACAGAACATGTTGAAGGGAGAAAGAAGCCCAGACCTTGCAATAAAAGTGTTCACAAGTGCTATTCGTAATCATTTTTACATTCTCCCCTGATTTAGCGAATGTAGTTTCAGTTGATGCTATCTGTCATTTATCCCAGGTAAACCGTTGAAGCTCAAGCTCCCATTTTTAGCATCAGTGGAGCTATCACAGGCAACTGCCCTCCCTGTCCTTCCCCCCTGGGTTCTCAGGTCGCCCACATGAGCTGAGCTGAATGAGGTCACACCTTGCACTTGTATTCAACTCAGCTTCACATTCTACCATTCCTTTACATCGTCACTTTTTTCTATTTTCCCCTTCATCTCTTCTTCGCCTCGCGATATTTTCTTTTCGCCCGTAACTCGGGCTTACTCTCCCTTACTTCTGTTCTTTCCTTCTGCTGTCTTCTCTTTGTATACTTGGCCCTTCCTACACTTTTACCTTGATCAAAATGGTGGCCTTTTGGCCCTGGGGGGTAATACCTCGCCTCTGGACGACTTGCGTGCAATCACTAACATGTTCTTGGCAGGGCGAATCCTCAGACACCGCCTCCTTCGAAAAAACGCTTTCTACGCTTTCGACCAAGATCAATGATGCTCAGGCCTCCCTCGACAACTTCCGTGCAAGCTCTCGCCGCGCCCGCGTCATCTGGACACTCTACCTCAGCTTCGCTTATCTCGTTTATGCGATCGTCCTTCTTCTTGTCGTGGGATATGATAACCTGGGTGCGTTCGAATGGGGTGGCCTTACAGGCGGTCCGCTACTGTAAGCTCTTCATCCAATGCATACAATGCGACTTGCAGACTGACGAAACTGTGACAGCATCTACGTAACGCGCACGACCCTCGCTACGTACTACAGCTTTCGCATAGAGACCCTCAGCGCCCGTCTTAGGGAACACCAGCAAGAGCGCGCAAAGACTATCCAGAAACTCAAGGAGGCCACCAAATATGACTCCACTATGGAGTTAATCGAGAAGTATGGCGGGGCTGACAACAAGAGCAAGAAGAAGGATGGCGACCAGAATGCAGACAAGACGTCTGGCAAGCAACAGCATACCGCCCCTGAACAGGGACCTCCAGGACGAACGCGCATGCCTCCTCCCCCGACAGCCAACATTCAGCGGGCTCACAGTCCTATGCCAGGCCCAACCCTCATTGAACCAAGTGCCGAATTCGCTCCTAATGCCGAATGGTGTGGACCTCCGCCGCCTCCTTCAGCTCCCGGTACCCCTCAACCTCCTCCGCCGCCGCAGAGAAGTTACTCCTCCTATTCGACCGCTGCCGCTGAAACTAATTGGTACGACCGTATCTTCGACGTCCTCCTTGGCGAGGACGAGACCGCTCCCAAGAATCGTATTGTTCTCATCTGCCAATCGTGCCGAGTTGTTAATGGCCAGGCCCCCCCTGGGACCAAGACGCTGAGCGAGCTTGGACAATGGAGATGTATGGCATGCGGTGCCTCGAACGGAGAGCTGGACGAAGGGAGGCGTATCATGAATGAGGTTCTGGACGCTGCGAAAAGTGCAGAGATTGATGTTGACAGTGCTCATGAAGAGTTCGCTCGAGAAGACAGTGAGCCTCCCATGGTTGATGTGAGCACGCCCAATGATGGTCCCGCTGCAAACACCAGAAAACGCAAGGGGGGTAATTCAAAGAAATGAGATGTATCTATCTACTATGTAATTCTGCACGACCACGACAGTATTGACATATCATGGAGATGTGGTTATTATGGCACCTACTATTAATCGAACGTTTTGAATGCTACGCATCTACCCTGGAACCACTTCGTTTATGTGAGCCTTCGAGAAAACACGTATTTGCTGCTGTGTCTTTACTCATTTTTCTTAATTGCAAAGAAATGATTACCGATCCCTCGGTCATTTCAATTGTACATCAGTCGCTGTAAAACAAGTCAAGTCTATCATTTTCGCCTATACAGTCCCGTGACTAAGATCAACAATGCTACTCATAAGACTCATGTAATAGTGCAAGTCCAACACGTGTACCCCAATATTTCTTCATGACCATGACCAAAGCACGCTGGATAACTGGGCAAGTATCAAACCTCTTCGCTGTCCAAAAAGACAAGATCATGCAGCTTTCAAGAGATGCCGTGGTCTATGTAGATGCACAAGTGTAGCACCACGGGCCGTGTGGATCATCAAACAAAAAAGACCAGTCATCCACATCGCCTGGATGACCTGGACTGTCGGGTTGTGTTTGTTTGTTCTCCTGTATTCGGCATGTCCGGAGCGTCTATAATCCTTCTATCTCTTCCTCACCTCCGTCGACCACCCGTCGATACCCTCGCCACGGCCACCAACCTCCAAACCTTCAATCTTCAGTCCTTTCATACCAGGCGTATCCTCCAACCAGTTATGGCCTGCCATACCACCAGCATTGGCTCGCTTGTCAGGAACTAGCTCCAACATTGGGGTCAAAAAGTCTGCGATGCGCTTCGCTTCTTCTTCCTTGAAGTGGTATTTTTCGCGCAGGACATCTGTTAGGGCCCAGTGTCTAAGCCGGTGAATATTCCGCAACTCTCCCTTTCGATTGAAGATCTCTTGACTCCATTTCCCACTGAGACATAACGATTTGGGAAACGGCCCAAGAAGCTCAATGATCTGGGCGATGTGGTCGTCGTCCTTGCCATACTTGGTACCTGACTGGGGGTCAAACAAGTAGTCACCTGTAATCAACTCAAACACCTAATAATCGCAGTATGTTAGCAAGACTAGTGGCAGCCTCATCTCAAGGTGGGATTCCATACCATAGCTGCCATACTCCATACATCAGTGCTAGCACCCCATTTGGAACCCAAAATCACTTCGGGCGATCTATATTGTCTTGTCTGAATATCGTTGGTAAAGTGGTGGTTGACCCAGCAAGCATTGCCCAGATCTGCAATCTTGACGCTGATAACGTCGAAGGCGTGCGCATCTTCCGCCTTGCGCTTGTCGCCTGCTGCGGCAGAGGGTGAGTTCGGTTTGTCGAGAGAGATACCAGAGACCTCACGGCTGAGAAGGTCGCTTCAAGTTTGGTGTCAGTGTCTGAACAAACTTCTATTGTTGAGGATAATCGACTTACGCTGACTTTTCTCGTTGCTTCTGAGCGTCGTCGGACGGCTTAGGTGATGCCTCATTTGATGACTTGCCTATGGTCATGGTGTGTTAGCCATGCTTCCGTGAAATATGACACGGCAACGAGAATGTCTGAGCGACTTACCATCATTCAAAACACCAGCAAGACTGGAGTGGGGGGTCGGTGAGGGGAAAAGGTTGGATTGATTGAAGCTAGTGTTGAGGGGGGATGGGAGTGGTTGACTGCCGGTGATGAGAGTCCTCCGACGTCGCCGTCCGTTACGATTGTTCTCTTTCTCAGCAGCCTCAGGCTTAACGACGCGCTTAACAATCTGCTCAACGTCTCCAATCTCGATGAGAACGTTTTCTGGTTTGAGATCGGTGTGGATGATACCGCATTCGCGATGGAGGTAGTCGAGACCGAGAAGCACCTGTTTTGTGATTTGTTTTACGAGGGGCATGGGAATACCACGATGATTCCAACGCTTGATTAGGCCGAGCAAGTTCTCTCCTAAGACCTCGAAAACCATACATACGTGGGTGCCATGTGGTCCCTTGTGCTCAAACGAATCCAAAAGACTGACAACGTGCTTGCGACCTGGGTGATCAGGCTTGGCCTGAACAATCTTATTGAGAAGCTTAATCTCATCGATGGCGGTCTCGGTGTAGTGGGCGGCGGAGCGGACGACCTTGAGAGCAACATGCTTGCCGTTGGTATTGTCTCGGGAAAGCCAGACGGTTGAGAAATGACCCCATCCTAGCTTGCGAACGACCGTGTATTTTCCGTCTTTGAACTTTTCTCCGACCTGTACTGGGTGGTAACCACCTTTGCAGTAGTCTTCAGAATCTTCCTCGTCTGCAGTGTTTTCGGCGGCGTCTTCGACGGACGAGGATGAGGGGGAGTGGGCCATGGCCGAAAGTTGGTGGGATCTAGAATAGGAGAAAGGAGGTCAGTAATGGCTCAGAATGTATCTTGATATGCGGCAAAAATCAGCGCACGAAGGCAAGATTTTGATGATGAAAGAAAATAATGGCGGAGCCAATGCAATCAGATCAAACAACCACGGTCGCAAGATTTGGTGGGAGAGCGACGGCGGCGAAAGCGCTGATGGCCTTGCGCGTGGTGGGGGACCTTTGCCGGATTGGGCTTGGGAGTGGTGAAATGGCGGGGAAGCATCAAAACATCATCCAAGACGATAAGGTAGCAACGAGTCAAGACGTGCTGGCGCAATGCATTCATATAATCAGCGCGTCGAGCCTCAGACTCTGAACTGCCAGCAGTCCAGAGCCCGGGTCCTGGGCGCCAGCGTGTAATAGAAAAGCGTGAACGGGGTAGGGAAGTGCAACCTTGATTTGAGAAAGCTGCTCATGGTGTCTTTACATGACGCAGCTTGCGCTGGTAATAAATAAGTCGGGCGCTGGCTGTTTCTTCTTCTTTGCACTCTGCTGTACTCCTTGGCTTCAAGAGGGCGTCCGAGTCAATTGGGCAGCGAAAATGGTTATAATTGAGGCAAGAGTGCGAAACAGATACGCCGGTGAGTGGTGTGGCGGACGATGGGCGGGGAATAGGGAAAGAAGAGAAAAGTAACAAGGATCTTGTGAAAATGACGATGATGACAAGGCGTATGTTAAGTGACGATAGCGGTCGCGCTCGTCTGCAAGCTGTGGCAAGGACCAGCAGGAGAGAGAAACAAAGGAAGGGGGAAATAATATATAAGACAGGCCAGGCCAAGCCGAGGGAGATTTGTTGGAGATTAACCAGAGGTCGGGGGCGTGCTCCTTGTCTTTGGTTTTGATTCTTTGACTCTGGGCTCAGCGTCTTTGCGGATCTGCATTCGCTTGGCTTTCAGTTTTCTAGGGCCTTGCTAGAGGCCATGGGATGGCTGGCACGCGGCGCAACGCGGAGCGTCCCGCCCGGCGAATAAAGGGTCTTTGAGAGCTCAAGTCCAAATGTCCAGCTCGCCAAGAACCTTCTGAAGGACAGGGAACGTGAATGCTGAATGCGCAGTCATGGCAGAAGGGCAGACAACCAAGTCAGGTGGCAGTAAATCAGACAACCATAGGGACAACCACTATAGCTATCACATTCCCATCTTCCTCCATTTTCATTAGCCAGGAGCAATCCTAGGCACCTCGAAAGATGCAGTAGGCGAATGACCAAGTGCACCTCTATCAGGGCCGGGCAGGCTGAGATCAGGTACAGAGGACCCAGTGATCGATCGACGGATTCAAGCTTGGTGAGTGCCCAAGATTTATGGGGTCGTGTCGTCCTATCAAGGCCCAAGCCCGCAGTCCTCCAAAGACTCAGAGCAGAGGGAACAATGCTGCCGTGAGCAATATCCACACTTGTTTCAACTTGCTTCACTGCTCTTCTCTGTGAGGTGATACAGGATGCCGCGCCATGTTTTGTAAGGTGTTTCTTGAACACCTGAATAGGATCGTGTTTGCTTTGTTGGAACCGCCATCGACTTCGCCACTCGCGAGACATAAACAAGTCGAGAACCCAGTTTCACGTCCGTAGCAGAATCGCGAATTCTGTGTGGATGGACAATCGGCAGGTACCAGTGCGCACCAAAATCCATTGGTGACGTCGTAGCTCGTACAAAAGGCCAGCGTACAAATTACTTGAATATACCACGCAGTCTATGTTCGAGCACTTTTAATGCGACGAGCAGAACAATGCGCGACCGTGGAATTCCAAGGCTAGTGGGGAGTTGGCCAGGAACACGACGGGATGAAAAGTAGCGGAGGTGATTCAGGAATAGTGAGAGCAGGAGACAAACGATAAGTAGCATGATGAACAAGGAAACACTCTTACACATACCCATCCGTCTGGCTTGTATCTTCCATGGTGATGATAGGCTTCAGATCCTTCTTGCGCTTCTTAGCCGCCAGGCTGCTATTGTTGCTGTTTGATCCGTTGCTGTTGGCATTCAAAGCCTTCTGTGCCTCTGGGGATTGTGCGCCGTTCATTGTGTTGGGTTCGTTCAGTCTTCCTGCGCGCGCGCGACTATGCAGGTTTGTTTGTATGGTAAGGCGAGATCGGGATAGAGATGGTGCTTGAATTGCCGATTCGTCAATGATTTGCGTCGTGAATTCGTCTAGCTGTTGTAATTTATGTTTGTAGGATGCGACGAGCGTCTAATTTCTTTAGGTATCGGTAAGATATCGAAGTTGAAGTGGGGGGGGGGGAAGAGGGGTGCTTGTAAGTGTTCGATCGGTGGGCGTCGCAAAGAGAGTTTGTCGGTGTTTTCTACTTTTCTCCGCTATCCCTCGAGTATCAATGAAT
>LXHY01000319.1:0-10659 GCA_002093855.1 Fusarium praegraminearum | reverse complement strand
CCTATATCTATTTAAGGTTTACTATAGATATAGGATTATGCCTTTTTATTTAATATCTCTATAACCCTAACTTGATACTTATGTATCAGCGCCTTCACTTGTTTAAAAATATCTTAGTTAGTTATAATAGGTCAAAACTTTATCTAGACGGTTCAACAATATCTATGGTATCTTTATAGATGCTGATATTAGTCAAAGTGTATAGTAATACTCCTAGGCTGTGATATTAACGACTCACTTATCTGAAGTGCGCTATGAACCTTTTTAAGGCGCAAATCGAATCACACTTTGTCTAGACATTTCATGTCGATATACTGACGCCAGACTGCTCAGTCCTTTATTCTTATTTTGAACTCTCTCATCTTGAGTCGTCCTTTATGTATCGCCCTACGATGTACCGCACCTATATAGTATTAGTTGGAAGTATAATATAGTGCTATAGAATGACTGAGAATTCCATTTATTGGGACCTTTAACATAGGAAACGCGAAAATAGGTTACAAAGACCCAATGTCTTTTAATAATACATCATTGATCTAAGTTCACTAATCCAAATCAAGCTGCCCATTGCGAGCGTTACGCTCTAGTGCTGTGGCTTGTAGGCAATCCAGTGCTTCAAGGCACAAGTCAATGGCCTAAATCAGTTTCCTCAAGTCTTAATGTACTCCATGCCACCATTGCTCTCACCGCAGTGGACTGGTCTGTGCTCCAGCACTCCCAAAATATTCATCAATAATCATGCTAAGTTTCAAACGGTCAAGCGGTTGAACACCTCCGTGTAGTCCCCAGCACGTTCAAAGCAGGGATGCTCTGGGAATCGAGTAACAAATGCTCCCCCAGGCGCCACCTGGGCTCGAATATCCCTTACTAACCACAGGGCCATACGCTGGTAAAGGTTTCCAATTGCATCTTTGATGTTGACGCTGGTCACCAACTCGTGTCGCCAATCATCTCTAAAAACATGAATTCTTCGGGTAGAGATAGGAACACCCTTGACTTCCCATCCCGAGGGCATGAAAATGCGCTGCTTAGATGTAATCGTGGGCTCTGGTACAATTTGGAAGCGCATTGAAGCTTCGAGCTTGTAACACGAAGCATGATCGTTATGGTAGCCCACGAAGTTGGAGTCTGAAAATGGTCAGAGATGGTCTCAGTAGAAAAGACGTTGCCATGTGGACAACACTTACCACAAAGCCAACCAATGTGTTTAGTAGAGGATAGGATGATATCGTCTGTGGTTGGCATGGAACCAGCTGGTCCCTGATCTATCTCATTGCAAAGGTGGAATAATTCCACCGACCCGGGAGGGCTGCAGGTTGAGGCAGCTGCAAGGATGCGCTGGATCCGAAAGGCGGGCCTAGGACCCAAATGTGATCGTAGAGGGGGGAAATAGTGATCAATGATCACATCGAAGTTGTCATGATCAGTGTTTGTGACAGGCTCTCCTGCCGCTGGTTCTGTTTCTATTTCGAGCTCATCTCCCAGCGTTTCTTGAGTGTCGACGTTGTCGTATAAGGTTTTGAAGAGTGTCAAAAATACGTCGCTAGTAATGACATCAGATGAAATCGTCATTGGCGAGGTCCAGAGTAATGATGACATACCAATACATCTTGGGTCGGTCGCACGGTGACTCTAGAAGTTATGATATCGATACTTTTGAGAACTAAGATAATCATTTGAAAAAGATATGAGATGGGACTGGAAAATGCTTCTATATATTACTGTTACTACCTACTGGTTTGGTTGTATCGCGTACACAAGTCTGAAGTCGCATATGCCCTTGTTTAGTCTGTTGTTTGTTGCGACTGCTGTCTGGGAAGCCACTGGATTGTGAAGAATTATCTTTGATGGATAGTGTATTGATATGTGATACAAATGCATCCAGCCGAATCAACAGGGGGGTATGGAGATCTAAACCGTCTCGTCAACTGGATCCTGTTTGACTACTGACCGATTAATAGTCTCAGCACATACCGTAGCCAAACCTGGCTTTTCACGCCTCTCGTACTTTACCATGCAGAGCATGGATACGGACATAATTGTTGTGGGTAATTGACCCCTCCGCGAGCTGACTAAGCAGCGATGGGAGCTAAATTCTACTCAATGAACAGGTTAATAACTCTCCTCTCCGTTTCAACCCCGACGATAAAGGGCACGGGTACTCACATGGCCTAACCCCTGTCCGTAGTAGTCCAGATACCGTCGGAGACCTACATGCAGCACCTTTGGAACAGTAGTGAAAACTAACGACTCAACTTATCCGTCTTGTAACCACAAACCGTTTGATAATGATCGTTCAAGCTGGAAACTCCGAATAAATGCTCACATCATTGTTTACATCGTCGGGCTAGAAGAAAAAACGGCGAAGGGACTATCTTTAGGTTGTCAACTATCTTGGCCGTGGCATCGATCACAAACCAGTTGTTGCTGCTCTGAGCGGAGCCGCTGCTGGTAGGATTCATTCATACCCCTTGAACATATTGATAAAGCAACCACCAGCTGATCTTTTAGCCTGGCTTAACATGAACGATTAATGACATAAACAGAGTTTCTGGCTTCGCCTAGATTTGTGGCTTTGCTGATATCACTACCGGCATACAGAGGGTTAAACGTACTTTGTAACATAGGTGTTTAAATTAGGTACTGCTTTCCTCTTATATTTGCAAGGTTCTAGTTAGTCTCATATCTCATGTCTTATATTTTATATCTCATAACTCATATCTTATATCTTACGTTTCATGTTCTATGCTTCTTATTCCAGAAGCCGCGCGCATTATAATACGTATCTAGAGCGTGAAATACCCGGTTCTAGAATTTCAGTGGTGGGTCCGAGTCCGAACTGGACAGCATGTGAGTGAACAATTTGCTACTTGTGTCTGTCTCCTCGCTATCGTTATCTTCTTATAACATGAATATCATAACATAAACCACCTTTGGTGACTCCAGGCCACGACGCGAATCAGCCTAGTAAAGAATGTCTATGAACCGCTGCTGCACCTTGATATAAATCCAGATTATACCTACGCAAATGGGTTTCTTCTTTCGTGCAATAATTAGTATGGAGAAGGGACTGGCTCAGATTCGCAGTGTATCTGGTCTCTGAGGACACTACTAATTTTGTCCTAGGTCACAGGGAGACCAACCAATCTGTGAAGCCAGTATCTCGTTCAAGTTGGTATATAGGTGCACAGACATTATACAGTTAAGAACCTAAGTCTTATTGGTTTTCTTCTTCCGATTTGATTCGTAGCGACTTCCTTCTTTTATTACTTCGCTCATTATGCTATGCTCAGTCTCTATAGATGAGGAGAAGGCTGTATTGTGCTGATACCAATACGACACAGTGGACAGCGAGCCCAACCCGGCCAGTCCGTTCATGAGAAATGCCTTGCGTCCGGATGCAGATATAGAGGCATCACACACATCTTCGAGGTTGAAACTCTGATTAAAAGCAGAGACTAACCTACAACTTCGGCTACTCACATATGCATCAGCCCCAATTCAATCATTAGGATCAAGGCTTCTGTCACAGAAAATGACAGCTCAGTGCTTTCACTCGTGGAATGTTTTGACCTCGAACTCGACAATACAATCTTCATCTCTATCCCGACCCATATCAAAGACCCAGTTACAGCAGCCTAACTGCTCTCTCGAAAGATACTCGGATCACTCTCCGAACTTCTAGATACAACATCGTTATGCACATATATCTTAGATGATACTCTATAATGACACTGGCTAGACTCTGTCAGAACAGCATCTACCGTACATTTCCACGAAATTGAACAATCGTTACTGACTGGCTAAGGCACGCCTATAAATCTTGCCGTGTCAATCATTTCCATATACCATCTAGTCTAGATGAGAAATAGAAGAAAAGCCATCGTTATTTGTTTAAGCCTCAGGGTCATCATCGGATAATCAAGTTACCTTACCTATGGCAAACACCGTCGTCGTTCAATTTCGTGGAAATGTACTGTATGCAAAGGCAACTCAAACCCGTTCCCGGCCCAGATTTCGATTTATCACAATTATTTTCCTGAGTGGTGCCATGTTCACGACTCTCATGGAGGGTTCTCCATCGTCTTAAGATATAGTCGCCGCCCTATCCAACATACCTACAAACAACAACTCCACAGCTTATGTTCCGCCAACCCATAAGCGCAAATGGAGCAGGAAGCAACTGAGAAAGTCAATCTAATACTCTGGGCTAAAATACTGCAACTCCATATGACGGTTAAACATCAACAACTTGTTCCGCATGGTATACCTACGAAACCCCTGCGCGATCAAATAGCACAGCTATGTGATAAACTTGGATTCTGCGAGATGGATATTCTGAACCTAGAGACACAGGTAGCAGGACTGCGACACCGTCAAGGTGATGCTAGAGACAAAGAGGATGTGGAATTGGCGCAACTACGTGATGATGTGCAGATGTTGAAAAACAAACCCGACCTGGATGAGCGTGGTAATGACAGTGAGGAGCTCAAAAACGGATTCAAGGAAGAGGTATTAGAGAAGTTGATTAGGAGTGGACTAAAGACTCAAGAATATATTATCAATGGGATCTTGTTCCGCCATTAGAAAAGGGAACAACCTATGACCATTGGTATGACTGTGGTGCTATAGCAAGTGCAATAACTTAGACTGAGCATTGATGGAGAACTCTTCCCGCAAGTGAAAAACTGCCAAGTACAATTCACTCGACGAATCTGTTGAGCTTCGCCCCTCTCGAGGCTGAGAAACGCTCAATTTATTTTCGGGACAAGTTCCCCACGGGCCATTGCTACCCAGAATTTGTTGTTGGACTTTGGAATGCACAGAGTCATGGCGCAAATAGTCAACGTATTTCGGTATCGTCGTTATTGGCTTATGCAGCAGCTCAAAATTGGCCTAGTCCCTTTTATTTGGAAGGCGACTTGAGGGAGAAGCTATACTAGCCGATGCCCGACTTGGGCCATTGATACATTGAATGGTAAGTGACGTATACCGGAAGTATTGTTGTCCACATAAACTATCGTTATTTAGATAACTATTTGTGATTCTTTGTATTCCGGTTGAAGACCTACAAAGCGATATTCAACAACTGCCTAATGAAATACTCAGTGTATATCGGACATATGTACCGTACATTTCCACGAAATCGATCGCAATTAGCACCTCGCCACAGAGGGGTATAGGTAAGGTAAGTTGGGCTATCCGATAATTATCCAAGACCTAGATAAATCAATAATAGCCTCTCTTTCCTTTATCATCAAGACTAGACACTGATACAGAAGGGATCAGCATGACGGAGTCAGCTGTCATGCATTAAACGTGCATTAGCTGCCAGCTAACTGCGATCAATTTCGTGGAAATGTACGGTAGTCTTATTGTTTTATGGTTGCCGGCAGGTCCAGATTATAGAAGAGGTCATTGTTAATAATGCAAGGCCGTTGGGTGGAACAGAAGATGCAGGTTGAAGAAACGACAGCTAGTACTGTCTATATGTCATGAATAGGCAGTTTCGACAAAGCTGAAGACCACCTAATATATCCCATAATAACTAAATAGACAATGTGAAGAGTATAGGATGCGAGTCATGGATATGACCTGTCCAGTCGGGAGAAGGTTAACTCGGATGTTCTGAGTCAATAATAAATGACATATTTCAATTCTTTTCTACAAATTGAAAGTCTAGGTAGAGTTCGAATATGTTAATTCCAAACAACTAACGTACAACCATAAATTAGTGGCTGGTAAGTAGTCAATAAATAGGGCTTAGAAACCGGCTATGGTTAATCCAAAGCGTCCGCTAAGTTCCCTATTATTTTTATGTCGATCATCGGGGGAAAGACCAGTATACCTGCATAAACTGCTGTCTGCACTGTATTAAACATCGACTTCCCAATAAAATCCGTCTCAATTCTACTACCAGGACCAATAGACTGGATATATACCATGACCTGCATCCTTTGCCATTTGGTCTCGTTGACACTCATTAACCCGCCTGTATTGTTACTACTTGTGACATCCTGGGTCTGCCGATCTTCAAACAGAAGTAGCCAGGACTTCCAGGTTTAAAATGTCGTGGTTACCGTTTCTATAACATCATCACATACTCAAGGGCTTTATGGCGGTATTGAGGCGTATGAACCTTATAATAACGATCGTTAGAAGTATACATATGAATGATTTAAGGTTAAGGCCGTTTTGTAAGATAGACTCTTACCAGCAGCCACTGTTAACCTAGAGCCACGGGATTGCCATGTGTCGCGATGCAACTTGGATGTCTGCGATAACGATATAATTTAGAAGTTGCCCGTTCAGACTGGTATGTAGAGGATACTTGATGTATGACTAAAGCTTATAAATAGAAGAAGCGGAGACCTGGTTAGTTGAAAACGGTAGCCGTTGAAAGGCTGTTATATAAATACCATAATGGGAGGCTCAGTGCGACATTAGAGCATATATTGTCATAGAAATTGAGAGATGAAAGAAGGTCGAACGAGAATTTAATTGTTTAGTTTTCATTTTACATTCTGTCAGGTCATTCTCCAAAATTGTACACGTGGTTTCGACAACATTGTTGTGCCTTTACAATGTTGCAGCTATCTGTCAGCCTAACGTCTGAAGCAATCGTCTTGCTACCACCACATCAAATCATAACATACATATACTGAGTATATACTTAAAGAGGAATATCAATGTGAAAGATAAAATAGATTTCTATCACTCCACTGTTGTGTTATTAATTGAACGCTGACGTCAACACATGCCTTTAAGAGAACGAGTAACGAAAGTAAGACACAGATAAAGTATTCCGTCAGCCGAGTTTAGCAAACAGGACTATTTCCTAGTCCGTCTTTTAATTGTTTATGCTAATCTCTATGCAGACCAGCTGGCACCTTTCTTTCAATTTCATTCATTACATACTCGCATATCATGTCTAGATTCTTCCGCCCCGGTAGCACTGACTAGGCTTTAAGTTTGAAGAGGACAGGTACATCATCAGTTCAGAGAGCAAAATACTGGGATGAGTTAATAATCAATGCTTTTGTTGTTTTCCCCCTTGCGTACATTGATCCATTTTTCAAGTCTCTCAAGTCTTGGTGAATTGATTCGTCGACAAATGTGGAGGCCTAGATCAGTCTACCAGCTCATTAAGGGTCACAAGAGGAATGAGTTGCCGCTGTGTATATGGCTTGGCAGACGCTTCGTTATTATCGACATGATGGATTTATTGTTACTATGCTAGCTCTATACGTCGTATAAAGAAAATCTGGTGGTGATGATGAAAACCGCTATCTGATATTTTTAGTTTTTAATCGAACGATCTTGCTGGAAAACCGATTGACAAATAATTGACTTACTCAGGGCTCAGATCTTCAATGTCAGTTCAAAATTAAGTTGGTCCAATGTCTGAACATGGTGTTGACCAATCCTCTTCAACCATTCCTGACTTCATCTCGAAGCTTGTCTCCAATTCGCATACACCCATGTTCCGCAACTTCAACCGAGCGCATCTTAACATCATTGTTGCAGAGCTAAAACTATTCCGCACAAGGTATTCGGCAGCTCTGATCGAAAAAGAGGGCCTCACCTTAGTAATGGCTAGGTATGCCTTAATGAGACGTCCTCAGTCATAGCTTTGAATAAAATTTAAAGACTGAAACGTCAAGACCGAAGCTTAAGATCACGCCTTACTTTGGTCGTCATTTCTATTGAAGTTTAGAGGTTTCGCCAATTTGTTTGAGCTTTCAGAAAATCTATCTGTTGAAGCTCTGACAGTCAGTCCCGTCATACATGTCTTGCTGTGACGCAGTGCTCTAATCATTCAACTCCAAATACCAACCTAGAAGAGCAAAGGTCCAGCGGTAATAAAGGTATAATATAAGTTTCACTGGAAGAATCCAACATTGTGCACATACTCAGCACGTAGAACGCATCGGATGTTGTATATACATATTTAATTGTCATTTAAAAAAAGATTATTCTAAATGTTACGAATCGAGTCTCATCTCCCAGGCACTTGATCTTGCACTCCATTTTTGGACTTGCTCGCCTGTACATGTAAACTCAAACGGTCGAAGCTGAATTCTAGAACATTGGTGAGATCACTCCACCGCCTTAAGATTAGCTTTGGCTGCTAAAGGACGGGGCGATTAAGCGACTCAGTTAACGATCGGACTCGGACGCGCTCAGATCACAACCTACGCCTCACCGGTCGAAATCGATCGTACGCACCTGCGAGTCTTTATACTGGTTGATGCAGTAGACAATATAATACAGTAGACATTGCACATCTCAAGACCTTACCCATTTTGTAGTTCATCCCTTGTGCCCATCAGCCATATGCTGTACAGAGTGATTCACTAAGCTTGATCTCTTGCCATCAATCGCCCAGTTCGGTGTACTTCCCCACCCCAGCTTCTCTAAACAGTCAGCCACATTTGTCCAATCCTCTATTTCGGCCAACGCGACCGTCTCATTGTATTCAAATTCGTGTACCTTATTTGACAACATTTGGGCCCTTTGAAGTTTTTTCTGCAGCTTAATGCGAGCCCTTTTAGCTTGTTGAGTGTGACTGACAGCATCCTGAATCTTTTGATCTGACTGATGACACTTACCAGAGTCTTTTTCTTCAGCTAGGGCGATCGCTAATTTCTTTTCTGCTTCGTCTCTTGAGAGCGCTACGACGATCTAGTCGGGGCTCAATAAACACTATTCCACGGTCACCAAGCTATGTGACTACATCGACTTCTAATTCGCTCAGAGCAGCGACTTTGGCCTCCAATACAAGAACCTCAAAACTTGCTTTGACATCTGTATCTTTCGCGGCCGTAAGTTTGGTCATGCTTCAATAATGGATTTCGTGTATCTGTTGTAGTGACATTGCTTATGGAAGACCTCACAGTACATTGATACCGATGCCATTCCATTTCATACACCGAGGCCGTGCTATTGGCATTTTCCATATAGTTCCTTTGAGCCGGTCGGTCTTCACAATTCGATGCGCTTTCCTCTGGCATATTATCGGATCGCTTTGGTGAGTCTCTGGTTTTGCGGCACGTGGTGAAGCTTATCAATGACAGCTATGGTGAGTCTCAACAGTCAGATAATTGTCCAAGCTTGAATCCGATCTCGCTCCGAGAGACTAACAGTGTCACTGAGATTTGTCCAGTTGGAAAATGGGTCTACTTAATGAGCCGTGCTCTTTGTTGACAAGGTGTTATAAGGTGGCCTGCTAGAAAGCTGATGCAAAGGATTTCTAGAGACAAGTCGTTGTTTGTTCTTTTGCTTCCCTGATGTGGAGTTATCCGTAAAGGCTTGACCACGCTTCGCCGGTTGGGGGTCAGCGGTCCGTTCGCGGTAACTCTAGCTCGATCTAAAGCTGGTTGAATGTCGACAAAGAGCCAGCCTTGACAAATTGACGTGCTACTGAGCGATGATATATGCTTCTCGCTCCTTCGCGTCGCCTGTGCTGTGGCGGCGAGGCGGATATGTCTGTCATTGAAGGTCAGCTCGCTTCCGTCAAGTCAGGTAGAAGCAAAGCCTCGCAGGTATAATTTACTGATCCAAAAATTTGTATTTTGTCACGGAAGGATTGACGTACTGCGTTTAAACTTCGTGGCACTGGAAGCGATGATTTGTGGATACTTGTATTTGTGAGAGCTAATTTGCTTAGTGGTTGGTGTGGCTTTGAAAAATATTTGCCTTCGGCTGCCCTGAATTAAGATTCATACAAATTATGGCAAAACGCAACCGTGTTCCTACACATTAGGAAAGAACTGTCAGATATACCTGCTCATTGGCCCACTCCTCTTTCTTCTACCATGACCTAGGACATAGCTTCATCCGACATGTCAGTTATCTTGCCCAGCGTATCCTCTATCACATCAGCTAGGCTGAAAGGAGCTGCGGAGGTAAAGTCGCCGGGGTGCGGTTTAGGCTGATTTCGCGGGTTGTCATTTGAAAAATGTTAGAATCACATGATTGTTCACGTGACGCGGTCAAAATTGGCCAACCATAATCGTATCGTTGACGTTGTTCCTTTTGGGAGCTGAATTAATTATTGGTCACCTAGGGATGTAAACATGGCCAAACCAAACTGCGTGACGTTACTGATATCTACTGGATAGAAAGCAAGTGGATAATAAATTATTTTCATAACGCTTTTTGCCATTCCGATGGCCTTTTGCTGAATGCAATGATACGTACGACAGTCATACCCAGTAGCTTGTAGTAGGCATCCGTTTTACCGCATCAACCTGATAACATCTTTATTTTCATTGATTTAGATCTCGCTACTGGGTGCACCATTGCATTCCTCTTGATCACTTCATACCATGAGAAGCTGCCCTTACCCGCAAAGTCTCTGATAGGTCATCGTAATAAGTATGTAAGTTGTGGTGAAGGAAGCGCAGGAAAACTAAAATGTGACTCAGCATGTATACATGCCAGCTCTAGCGTTAACTTCGACTCCTGCTACTAGTCATCGTTCAAGCCAGAATCGTGAGAGGTATCATGATTCCACTATTGGCGGGTGGTTACAATTACGAATTCAGCAGTCTATTGGAGCGGAAACAATTCTGCCGTGGTTAATTTGTGGTTGGACAGAGAACTCCACTAAGCAGCATGATCCGGATAAATTTGCTCAGGTATAAATAAATAATT
>LXHY01000318.1:0-27533 GCA_002093855.1 Fusarium praegraminearum | reverse complement strand
TCACCTTTGGCAAAACGCAACATAGATAAACGTTTCCGTCCCATCACTTAGGGTTTTCTATTGTCTGATCAAGTCGAAGATAAGCATTGGCGTGACGATTGCCAATCAAGTACCGAGAGAACAAACGAGACAACTGGACCAAGCCTTTGAAGGTACAACCACCCGTTCCTGCGCCGGCCTGCAGAATGCTACACACAGCTCCCCCCCCCCCTCCCTCCGGCCATTTACTAAATCTTGTGCTGTCTTAGAATATAGGATATAATCCTTCTAAAAGGGCGCCCCGAAATGGCCCGCACCCGAGCCGCCGGCCGCCAGAGTATGCCCGATGCTTCCGCCCATCGCAACCCTCCTCAGTCCTCCCACGCGCATGCTACGCCATCGTCTACACGCCCAAGGCGGTCGCAAACTACACCCCACTACAATGAATCCTCCGAACAAGAGGATTCTGACTCTTCCTTGAGCAGCCCACACTCGTCCGACGAGGTAGAGGTCGAGAGTGAGATCGAACAAAACGAGGGGACACGGTCCGAATCACGATCACTTCGCATTCGCAACACGAGGTCAACAGAACATGTACCAAGCCCTACTCGTAGTCGTCGTAGCACACAACACACTGCTCCCTTCCGGGCGCCCCCGACTTTGCTTGGTTCAACAAGGAACGAGCCAAGCCCGAGGAATCGGCAAACAAAGAAACGGTCACAACCATCAAAACACAAAAGGCGGTCTCTCAAAAAGCGCCGGGTCTCTTCAGAAGCCGAGCCAATACCACAGGGTATCATTCCACCTTGGACTGGCCCACAGATACCGTACAGCGCCTGGACCGATATCTTCTACTACGCAGCCATCGCAGGCCATGATAGCCTTGATGTCAACTGGCTGATAACTACTGCCACAGTTTGCAAAGCTTTCTCAGAACCAGCTTTGACAGCCATATATCGTTCCCCACCTCTGACAACGACGGGGAAGGCCAAACGATTTGCAGCCCTGGTAGAACGCCCACCTTCTGAAACCATGTTCAACTATCGCACCAAAATTGAGACTCTTTATGTAGATGTTCATGTTGTGCCCCAGCTCCTGTTGCCCAAGCTACTATGTGTGCTTCCACGTTTAAAGGAAGTTATCCTCTTCACACCCTCTGATCAACCACCATATAGGCAGTTGGACCGCACAGTGAGATGGCAATACACAGACGAAATATTCCACGCCTTGAAACCAAGCTCCGAGCTACACGATAGCATCAGTTCTGAGGTCAAAGACTCCTATACCATCTTAAAAAGCTGGGAATGGAGCGGAAGCCTACTAGGAGGACCAGTGGCCACTATGAATGATGTTATACGCATTCATCAGGAACCTTCATTCGCTCATCTCACCAAAATTAGCTTCACAAACCTCCAAGTCCCATCCCTCTATAAGCTAGGGGTGAAGGGTGTCACTGAGGAGCGAGAGCTAGAACTTTATGCCGAGGATGAAGCTGTCATTAAGTCCATCGCGGAGGCGATTTCCCAGTTGAAATCGCTGCAGCACCTGGTATTTGAGTCGTCGACTATCATGAATGATCGGTTGCTTCCCCTCTTACCAAAAGACCTTACGAATCTCTCTTTGATCAACTGTTGGGAGATCAAGTCTGATGAGTTCACGCCGTTCCTACACACCCATGGCAGACACCTCCGCAGCTTAAATCTGCTGCACAACCAGTCATTAGACTTGGTCTTCTTGACCAGTTTAGCCGATGCGTGCCCCAAACTGGAAGAGCTGTACATGAACCTATCTTATTTCCACCATCATGACTCCGTTTCTGTGACTAATAATGATGCCGACCCTTTGTACGACCAAGTTCTGCTGTCACATCAGAAGCCAGAGTGGCCTTCAAGTCTTCGAGTTATCGATTTTGAGCACATTCGACATTGGACCGTCGAAACAGCAGAAATGTTCCTCGGGTCTTTCGTAAACAGCGCCGGCTCTCTTCCCAATCTGCGCCATCTTGCAGTAAAAACAATGCTTAACATACCCTGGAAGGCCCGCGCCAATATGCGCCACGAATGGATACGGAAACTGGACAGAGTCTTCCTTCGCCCTTTTGTACCACCGCAAAAGGTTTATTCTCTCCATCCGAAAAAAGACGAGGAGGTGCCCCAAGTGTCGGAAAACAAGAAGAAGTCTAAACGTCTATCCGATGGCCCATCTCGACGAAGCAGTCGTCTAGCAGCACATGTATCTGATTCTGATTCGAGGTACAGCACTAATTCGAAGGGTCTTCGCAGCTCTCATAGCCGCCCAACATATGCAGAGCTAGAAACTGACGATGACGAGTTTAATACCGAATTGGAGGAAGAGGATGGGAGCGTGCGTAGTCCTGCATCGAGTCGTTCTGAGGAAGAGGCTGAAGGCTCAGACTCAGAGACGCAGGCAAAGAAACCTGTAATTCAAGGACGTTGCACTGTTGTCTCCATCGTCTTTGATAACCAGAAGCCTACCGAATTGCAATACGGCATGGAAGACTTCATGGATGACGATCAAGCTGAATCGGATGAAGAGTGGGACGGTGATCATGAAGAAGAAGAAGATGCTGTCCTTGCCTGGCGTTAGATGAGCTGCCTAGTAGGTAGTTGAAAAGTTAGCTTCCTGAATCTTAGGGTATGAAAATAAGTCGCCTAAGAATCATAGTCTAAGTGATATAAGCTACCCTAATACTTTTATCTCTTATGCTCCTAGCGGTCATTTATTCTGATGCCCCGAGGGCTGCTGGGAAGAGAGGGGGAGCTTAGAAGCCTATTACCCATCCTGCGCACTCTCTCTCTTCTACAATTATATCTCTATGCACTTGCCAAAGCCGTAAACAATGCCCGATACAATTCTCATATTGCTATTAAGATGTGGGCAGCCATTAAAATTCAAACACGTGGTTTCGCGCCTACGAACTTCGTGATAGTTGTCTGCAGCTGGGACTGTGTGGGGTAACAAAACACCAACGCGCTCGTACATGATCATCCTGCGAAGCAAGGAATTTACACTATATCTAATGCTATTGAAATGAACAGGAATTTAAAAAGAATCCCGATTTACTTTTATTTACTTTCTTGACTTCGTGACTTGATACGGTTGCCACGCTTTGCAGAGATCATGGGCTCTAGTTGTGGTTGCCATCATGAGCGTTGGGTCCCCATTACGGCATAAAGCAACGATATGTTAGCAGGTACGATGTTTGGGATTACTAGCATAGACTACTAGCTTAGACTTGTATGCTGATAAATATAGGAAACATATCCAAATTTGCTTGTCATAGCAACAGCGCTGGAAACACGATGGTGCAACTTGATCGAGTGTGTCAGAAGTTAGTTGCCCACACCTCTCATAGTAGGAAAGACAATCTCTAAAGCACGAAATGCATACTTCAGTCATGATTCCACTGAGTAGTCCACACCTTTGTTTACGACCCTACTGAGTAGTAGAAAAGTTGGTCCCCTAAGCTTAGGGCACAGAAATAAGTAGCCTAAAGAGTATAGTCTAAGCAGCATAAGATGGCCTACTAATTTCATCCCTTATGCTCTCACCGGACATATTTTCTGACACCCTGAGGCGACCATCATTTCATGTCCTAATCTTTCCGATAGCCTCCCCTGGCTACTCACTTACTGAGTAGGCACTGTTCCGGTGTTTTCTCGAGACACTTAACTGCACGACTTATATGGCTACCTGTAATGATTATATACGAGTCTCATATGAGACATGTCTCGTAGGTAGCAGAAAAGTTGGCCTCCTAAGTCTTGGCGTATAAAAATAAGTACCTAGTCTAAGGAGCATGGTCTGAGTGGCATAAGCTACACTAATAATTTTATCCCTTATGCTCACAACGGTCAATTTTTCTGATACCCTGATGCATGTATTTATTCTGTGTAGCCATCCCAGCTAAATGGACTCTAGACACCCTCATGATTATTGCAAAGGAAACCTGACTTCTGCAGCCTTCAACTGCACTCCCTGGTATTCATTACTAATCTATACCAAGCACAAGTCATTACTCTGCACCGCCTGCGCCAAATCAAGAAATATGCAATGCCGTTAAAGAGTAGCTTTGCACTCACTCATTCATCAGAATGCGGCACCTCCCATACCTTCACCTGCGAGATTTTTCATGCTCTTCTCGCTCAAGTCACTTCGCATCTCCCAAGCTCGCGAATCGCGTTCGAGCCTGTTCCATGTGTAGATACTCTTTCTTAGTCGCTCCTGTTTGGCGTGCATCTCATCTCTGACCTTCTCCTCCTCATCTTTTAATTTCCGGTAATGTGGCTCAAGTTCCCGAGTCACCCCTAGGGAGATGGGTGTCATCGAAGGGTCCAGCTTGCCACCTGGGATAATTGGAGGAAGTGTCGCAAGCATAGATTGTGCCAAAGTTTGCCGTGCACCGCCGGCATGTTGGGCCGATGGTCCAGTCGGAGGGTTAAATGGCCGAGACTGTGTTGGTGTTGAGGACAAGGGAACATTCGATGGAGCGACTCGCGGCCCTGTGGGAATGGCTGAGGGTCCATTTGGTGTCGATGGCGTAGGAGAAGGTCCAGAGAATTGTCTCGCCGGTGGCTGATTCCAACCGCCGCGTCCTCCACGCGGAGCAAAACCGCCTCTGGCCGGGGGCACATAACCTCTCGGACCAGCTGGTGGAATGGTTGGGCTTGTGGTATCTGAGCGTTGCGGAGGGGCATTAGGGGTTTGAATCCGAGCTGGAGGGGGGGCTGGCGATGCCACTGGAGGTGCAGTATTCCTATTTGCTGCAGGGCCAGTTGGAGGTGCTCTCAAAGCTGCAGGTCCGCGCGGTGGCGACCGCACCGGAGCATGGGCATTTGTGTCATAAGGGGCAGGTCTTGGGGCCTCTCTGAGGGGTGCTGCTCCAAGCATAGTATGATGAGGAGACTGTTCTCGAGACTGGAGCGGCGAACGAGCTCTCACCGAGCTTGGCCGAGGTGATGATCTTCCAGATACTGATTGTGAAGTGATCGCGGACGAAATTCCAGATTCTCTAGGGGGGCTAACACGCCTGTATGACTGGTATCGGTCGTTTCCGCGCCTACTCATAGATCGAGAACGCGGCCTGTATGAACCACCTCGAGGCCCAGTAGCAGGTGATCTCACAGGGGGGCTCCTATCCCGGCGTATCACACCAAATGGAGACCTAGAGCGTCGTCTTTTGTCAGTTAGTCCCAAGCTATGTATGTAGGTAGGGCTCTTACCTATCATCCCGTCGCTCGAAGTCACGTCCCCTATCGCGTACTCGATCGCGGTCCCATTCCCGGTCTCTGACTACTCTCTCACGATCGCGTTCCCATTCTCTAACAGGGGCTGGCGACCGAGGGCGCTCGTACCGGTCCCCGCCGCCCCGTGGTGGTGGAGGTGACGGTCTCCGTGACAGACTACGTCGAGGAGATGGCCGCCGCATAGACCTACTACGCTCTCGTCGGCGTGGGCTCTCTCGCTCTGCTCTTGATCGTTCCCTCCGATAGCGATCGCCTCCACCACTTCTCGACCTACGACGTGGTGGGTATCTTCCGGGCACATAACTATCGGATCCGGCGGGGATTGGGCTCCGGGGGCGCGGACTTCTAGGTCGCGGGCTCCTTGGTCGATCTCTGACTGGGCTTCTAACCCTCTCTCTAGCAGGGCTTCTGACCCGCCTTGGTGATCGATCTCGAGGTGTAGGCCTCCATGACTCGCCGGCACCGTATCTAACGACTTCACCGTCATCAAACCTATAGAGATTAACGGTTAAAACCAAATCCGTGAATAAATGAAAATGCGAAAGAGTAAGAATGGCAAAAGGAAGAGAAAAAGATGGAATGGTGGACTGAGGCCCGTAGTTGTGTCAATCGTTGGTTTGCGGTGCTTGTGCGTTTCCGGCGTATGCAGCAAGGCAGCAATTGGCAAGAGATTCGTCATTGCCAGAAAGCAATGCGATCCGCAGACCGATCCAGTCGTCGACCATTGTTTTTGGCTGCTGATCAAAGTGCCTACGCCCGTCTATCGCGATTCGTTTCATGGTATCCGGGATCCTTCAGTCGGTTCAAGCCCGTCGCAGGGCCAAGGGGCATGACGTCGCCTTCTTCCGCAAGCCCACAAACATGCTCAGCATTCGCCATTTCTTTAGGCCTGTGCATTGCAAGGCCTGGCGCTAATGAAGGAAATTCTCCTGCTTGCGGCTGTTAAGCTAGCAAGGCGGTCGTTCCAATCCCAATGCCTCCCAGGTATGCGCCGAGAGCCCCCATCCCAATTTTTTTCTTTTGTGTGTAATAGGCATATGGCCGATGGCTCAGTGATCCGATGGCTCAGTGATCAGGTCGGTCCATGTCGGATTCGCCACGATATTCATGTCCAACCCAATTCTTTCCTTGACATTCTTCCCTGCTCGAAATCCTAGGTCGGGTTTGGGAAGTATAGCGCGAAGATCGCTTCGTTCGAGTCGCATGATTCAAGTCGCGTAAAGGGCAATAAGCGCCCCATGATTGAGTCGGATGTCGAAGTAACCGGCATGTCGCAAAAAAAGGTATGGGTCGTGATGGTGGTAATAATAACAAGGGGAAAGAAAAAGCATGTCTCAAAGCTTACCTTCGACCTCGATCGCGATCCATTCTTCTCTTCACCTAACGGAAGAAAGATCCGCAAGTTTATCCTGATATGTTGTGCTGTGCCTTTACAAAAGCGCAAGCACGCGTCGTTGCAAGTCGCAAGTCGGGAGGTTCCCAACGATTAACTGGGCTTCGATGGAGCAGGCAGGGAGGTCGGAGATTTCGCATCCCGACATCCGGGTCGCCGATAAGCAGTCCGATAAGTACCGTACTGTTAGTGCACCGCACTGTATCCCACTCCTCCAACCGGTTAAAATTGAAGGCACCCATCCGTACGTCCTGATAATAATAGCATTGTGTGAGCACTAAGCTAGGTGGTAATGAATACTAATAGAGCGATATATCTGTTACATGATTGGCTTCGACAGAAAGCCTTCTCTCTTATTCATAAATATATATATATATCATTCCAGAGCCAAGCAATAACTATGTCACAAGATTGGCACAATAAGAACTTTAGGCTTCATTTATGAAGCTACTAGCATGAATAGAAGAAGTCGGCGAGGTTGCTAGTATAAAGCTCCCTAGAGATATATAGTGTAGAAAGGACAAACTCCTTCATCTCCATTCACTGCTCACTGCCCACTCACTTACTCAGTACTCGTCATAACCTGCAGCAGCAGAGAGATACCCCTATACAAAGTCCTATACGATCCTCCCTATAAACCAACATACTGTCTTCCTTATACTATTACTTCTCCTCGGTTGTCATGTCTGCATCTGATCCTCCTTCTAGTCTCTCTAGAATCCACTCCCGCGCCTCTTTTGCGTGATGTGCCATCATTTTGTTCAGGCCAAACATGGGACTGCGCACGACAGACCCAAATCGTCGTTTGTTAACCTTTTTTGTCAGACTAGCGTCAGCCCAGCAAGCATGATCTCCTGCGATAAAGACTCGAGAGTTTTCTTTGTACCACGAGGATAGGTCCGTGTCGATGTCTGACTTAATAGGTCGGAGAGTCCCATTGGCAAAGTTGACAACGCCCGATATTCTCGACTTGCAATCTAGTTACTTTTAGCTCACCGTCCTCCATCGTATAACAATTTATCTTACCTCGGTTGATTAAGAGAACTTTGACACCAAGATAGGCGTTTCCGACACCCATGATGAATATGTCATCAGCGTCGTAAAGCTGTAGGTGATTGTCCCACAAATAGCAAACAAGTGTTTGGATTTGTTCCGTCAGAGCCTGCTCTTTAAAGCTAGGAATATGGGCGTCCGAGTCCTATATAAAGTGAGAAACGCAAGCAAGGTAGTCTTTAGAAGTAGGCAAATACCTCGTCGTGAGTGACATAAGCAGGAATGTTAATGTCCATAACACCAAACTTCTGATCAATCGCCCAGTCAATGTAGTCAGTAACACCATCAACCTACAAAAATTAGCTTCAGTCAACCAGGCAGACTGCGTGTATACTTACAACCCAAGCATTATGCGGGTCGAGAGTCGAATCTATCACATCTGGCTGCGCCAAAAGCTGAGGCCTAGACAAATTTAGAGGTTATAAACAACGCTGCATTGGGCAGATTAGTCACTTACGGGTCATGAATGATGATGAGAATTTTCTTCGCTTCGTGGAGACCTGGTGTCACTAATACCTGGTTCTCATATGACTTGTACAAGTTCTCGCGTTGGATGTACAGAGGTATCATGTTGTGCTTTGTCTGCAGCACTTGTCTCTGGGCATTTCTGATCACATCGTGTAGCCGGGAGGAGTTGAGTGATTGTATCTCAGGAACGTTGACAACCCCTGGTCGCATACACTCCCAAAAGGGGGCTTGGAACGACTGGACCTTGGCAAGGATTCGTGCCGCTTCTTTGTTGATCTTGGGCAGCTCCAATCGAGGCGGAGGCTCGCCCATTAGAGTCTTCGCGACAGCAACTGCAGACACAGAAATAGCCTTGAGGTTGTACCCGCCCTCCAGGCAAACAGCAACCTTGCCATCCGCCAAAGACATCAGCATGTGTGTCATATGAGCATAACAAGCGGGAGAGACAAAGCAGCCTCCAAGCTCGTCGCCGTCAGCTGCATCAAAACCGGCAGAAATAACCACAAGATCTGGATCAAACTCTTTGGCGATAGGCATGATGATCTTTTGGAATGCGGCCATGTATTCGCCATCACCCATACCTTGATCATGCCATCCGATGTTGATGTTCTTGCCAAGACCGGCCTCGCTGCCACAGTGCTCGATGCCTCCATCTGGGGTCATGGAGTTGGGAGGTTTGCCAGGATAGAATATGCCGTTTTGATAGACGTGGAGGGAGATGTATAGAACATTGGGATCGTTGTAAAATATGTTTTGCACGCCGTTGCCGTGGTGAACGTCCCAATCCAGGATGAGGACTTTGCGACAAATCTCTGGATAGTCTTGTTGGCAGACCCTAACTGCTACAGGGACGTTGTTGAAAAAGCAAAAACCCATAGGCCCATCCCACTCAGCGTGATGACCGGGTGGCCGAATCACAGCAAACGCATTCTTGACTTGCCCGATCACAACATTCTTGCAGGTTTCGATAGCTCCTCCGGCCGAAAGAAGTGCGGCTGGATACGACATACTGCCGACGTAAAGGGATTCTCGTCCCTGGTCGTATTGTTTCGTTAGATCTCGCAGTTCTGCGGTACTCATCTTGTCCAAACGCTCCACCCAGTCAAAGTGCTCAGCGGAATGAGCCAGGCAAATTTCCTCTCGAGTAGCAGCCCGAGCAGGTATGCGCCACATGTAGCGTGTTGGGCACTCTCTCATGATCTTCGGTAGCTCTGCTTCAGGACCAGTGTAGACGAGGCCAACCTTCTTAAAAGCCTTGAAAATCTCATGGATGCGACGAGGATCTTCTGGATGGTGCGTATTGGGCGAGAAATCAGCGTTCATATGTAACTTCATTCTATCATCGTAGCAGCATCCCGTCGGTAATAGGCCTCTTCGTCTCATCTGATCAAAAGTGATGTCTTGAGGTTCAGGATCCACGTCCGCCTCATAAGGGTCCTCGGAAGCTGTATCGTCATCATCAATACTGGTGTTGCGTGTTTGGTAGGATCCGTTTGGCACATCCAGATCCTTCATAGGATGATCGACGATATCTGTAGCATTTGGTTCCATACTAGGCAGTTATGCTGGTCTCACTGAAGGTCTAATGACCCCAGGAGTTGTAAATCTGGTAAGGCGACCCAAACTGACACTTAGTCAACGTTGCTATCAGCAGAAGTGCCTGTGTTTCTGTTAGTCTATTTAGTCGAGATGATAAGAGGGTGGAAATAAACAAGTGAACGGTGGCAAGATGAACGGATAGAGGAGGGAGAAAGAAGAGGGCAAAGGACTCATGTTAGCGAAGCAAGCTCCATGAATCAATACCATTTCTCGCTATTCATTGTCTTCTTTCAGATGATCAAATTATTTTGTGAGTCAGGTTCATGAGAATAAATGGATTCAGGCCTCCTTCGTAGAATGACCAGTTCGGATAAAGCAAAGATAATGTTAAGTCATACAGAACATGTTGTTGCTAAAACAAAGCAAACAAAACACAACGAGTACTCACTTACCCCTGCTAAAGATGGCGCGATCGCAACCGGCGCGACAGGCTCATACAGAGAGGCAGTATAAATCAGAAGCGTTTTCAGACGTTGAGATACATGTCAAAGCCAACACTGAGAGGTGGGGGAGGATGCGCGCGTAGCTATTGTTGTGGTGGTTGATATTAACTTTGAGATTAGGTGGATGAGAATCAAAGGAGAGGTGAGGCTCAGCAGTGGAGGTGAAAGCCGATTCTGGCACGCGCTGCCCTGGGCTCCATTGGTTTCAGGCGCTATCGGTCACTGAACTCTACAGTGGGTTGCCTGGGCGCGCTTCAAGTCTTGGAGCATCCTCTGGACGCAGACTTTCATATACAAACAAATTGAAAAGATCAATTCGAATTCTGATTGTTCGCTATTCTTGTTTCTTTCATTGACGACTTAATCGGTTTGTTTAAGTTAATTCAGTTCGAGGTGTTGTGCAGTGAATCACTCTCGACTAGGTAGGTACGTTATGAAACATTATAGTGATTGCACTTATTGGAATGAGCACTCTACTACTCTTTGTCTATTATCGTCTTGAAGTGATAAGGCTCGCAAAATAATCTTGAGACAGGATGAAAACACAGTATAAGCTTGTCTATCTCTGCGCCCATACGGTTGCTGGAGTTCTATCCTCAACCATATGACGATGCCTAAGCAAATGATACCATGTATCTACCTTCAACCCAAGGATGTCGCTGGATGTCATCCAAGTGAGATCCATCATCTCCTCGGGGCGAATAGTGAGACCACGATCTCAACATCCGGGCTCCTCCTGGCAACATTCCGTCGGGGCTGGCATCGCTCCCGAACTTGGCACGCTCTGCATCACGTTCATCATCCCAGTCCAACACACCTCCTAATCCGTCCAAAGGCAGAGTAGGCATGTTCAGTGACCACTGTCTCTCATCCAAGACACATTGGGTAGATACCGAGATGGATTCTTGATCAAAAGTTAGGTTCGGTTGTAGAGAACGAGCTTCTGTGATCAGGCGTTTCCGGGGGTAGCTGTAGATATTCTCGAACAAATGCATGAGGTCCTTGGGGCCGAGTTTGCAGTACGTTTTTACGATCCGGCCCCATCGACTCTGGTCTCGCCAGCCTCTCACAAGTGAGTCGGGTCGGTCAACAACATCATACAGATAAGTGTCGCATCCCTCCTGTAATCAGAGTTAGTATGTTCTGCAGGATCCTGCTTCTCTCAACTCACATATTCATCTTGACCAGGGTCAAGCCGAGGGCAGAGATAGTGTAGCACAACATCTTTCATGGTTTCAACCAAGTCCATGAGCTCTACGAGCTCACTTGTGGAATACAATCGAAGTTGACCAAGTCGCACGTCATCCACACCTGGTTCGGGAAGACCGACACGGGGCCGCGGAAATTCCCCGTGAAAGTAGAACCCGTAAAGCCACCACCGATACATGGCCCTGCGGAATCTCTCTGCTTCATGCACTCGAAGGTGTCGACAGTTCTCAGGTTCATGATACCATCTCATCTGTGGAAACCTAGCTTGCCACTTCAACACGAGTGAGCAGTAGCCAAGAAGCGGCTTCAAGTCATTCTCTGTCAGAATAACTGTTTTGAGAGGCTGGGTATGGGGTATAGTAGGCTTCCCAGGCTTGTCGAGAGTGATGAACCCGTTCAAAGCATCATCCACCACGACGGGTTTGCGTGGGGCTAGGACTGTTCCAGAGTCTCCGAGGAACCGCTTGAATATGACTTTGCGTGGCGCATACTGACCGCTGCGACAGTCCAGGTCTTCGATTGAGGCTGTATAGATTTGAAGAAGTTCGTCAAAAGGACTGAACTCCCTAACAAGAACAGGGAGTAGTATTGCAGCCTTTCTCTTGCTAAATAGTTCATGAAACGTGCTGTGGGTCGCGCAGAGGTTGAAAACGCCGTCCAAGTCCAGCTGGTGATATATATCCAGGAGGATTTCGTTTGGAAGCTCAGTGAGGGAGGGAATTTTTGACATCTTGAACGCCATGTCCCTGGACAGTAACAGAAAAGTAAGTCTCTGACCTTTAGAGTGCAGAAATGGACGATCTATGAGTCTGCTCTCAAGTGGCATAGACTGACTCGCTGATTTCGTCCTTCCACTTTGACGGCTTAACTTTCTGGCCCCGATGATCTACAGGCGCAGTATATGGTTGGTTTTATGTCTTGGGATGAAAGGTTTTCGTATGTGTTCAATATGGTATTTCGAAAGTCGGAAAGAGAGCCAGAAATAAGGAAACAGTTACCCCGATAGTATAAACAAGGATGACGTCTCGTCTATAATGGTGCTTACACAGCAACTTAATAGAGAAGCAAATGAAACGATCTGACGTCTGATAAGAATGGTCAGAACGTAGGTAACGAGGTGTTAAATGATACCGCGAATAACTAACCTGATAGGCTTCCTAGGCTTCGCATTATGTTGTTTGGGGGAGGGGCATCTGGGTACACAGGCGGTGTATTTGGTGGTTCTTCAAGAAATCGGCTTTATGGAACTTTTTGAGGTGAATCTCCAGCTTGCGATTGAATCTGATGAATACTGAAATAAGAGCGATTTGACTCTATGTAGCTTCGCGGGACTTCACAGTTAAGTCACTCGAAGCGTCAATGATATGGGGCTTATTGTCCAGCCACCCCAGCGTTGGGGCTTGCGACAACAATACGGATGCACTCAGGCATCAACTTGTGAATCGATGAATATCTCATGGCGGTGTTGAAAAACAAGGCTCATCTGCATATCCACTAGAGCATTGAGAATAGGAAGATGAGATGTTAAGGGGGTCTGGTACATAGGTAAGGTAGTATATATAATACTGGTGAGGCAGGTCGCGTAGTACAGATAGGTAGCAAACAGCCGGACTTTCTCCGAGCGGGTTAATTGATAATGCGATCTACCAGGTACATAGCATCAATAATAGTAGGGAAGAGATGATAAGATAGAATCGATGGTCTGATTGATGTAAGTGAACTGAATTGTAAATTCTTTTGGCAAATAGCAGCGCAGTATGACCTATAACTCCAACACCCCGTCCCGGTGTTTACAGACCCAATGGAACAAGCCAGTAAATATTATCGACAGGTATCAAATAGTCTAGGCAAACAGCATCTTGGTATCCAGCTCGCTCTTAGCAGGACGCTGGCCACCAGCAGATCGCAATCCCAGATCGCCCTTCCTGACCCGTCTCTCGACTTGTTGCTCGGTGCGGGCGTTGTGTCGTGAAGCCTTCGTCCTTCGGAGGTCGGCACGGACCTGGTTAGGTGACACAAACTCCTTGTTCTCGTAAATGATGGGACCACCGAAAGAGCCCTCTTGGATCACAATGGGTGTGAGGACGAATCGGGGACCAATCTCGACAAGGTTAATATCAGTGTCTGGCTTTCCGGATCGAGACTTGGACTTGTTGTCCTCTTCCTCTTCCTCTCCCTCCTTTGCTGCCGCCTCGACCTCGTTGACCTGGTAGTTGCGAACCCAGATCTTGCCATCGACGAAGCTGAATCCCATAACGTGATCGATAAAGGGCTTGGATTTTCTGGCACCCTGGGGTACTCCAAAGGTGTGAAGGAAGAGCTCCTTGATCAGTCGCAGATGGGGCTGGTTGTCAAAAGCGCCGTCGAAGGAGAGTACGGGTCGCGATCCCTTGAGGCAGTTGCCGGTGAAGTGGAGTTCCTCCATTGTGTGCACTGTTCATTGTTAGCGGTTGATAATTGTTGTCTTGCGCTTGTTCCTTACAGTTCTGGAGGTGGAACTTGATGGTAGGTCCATTGGGAACCTTGCTAAGCCAGACGTAGAGATCCTTTCCCTTCCTTGCCTCAAAAAACAGGACGTTGTTGCAGTTGTAAAGCTCGGCAAGCTCGTTCAGTTCGTAAAGCTTGGTCTTGGAGTCGAACTTTGCGTCCTTTCGGCTGTGAGGGAGCATCGACGCAATATCATTGAGAAGATGGCGGTGTCTATAGGGCAATCGTAGTGTCAGTGGGATGCGCTTCAGATCCGCAGTCTGTAAGACCCTTACCGGTAAGTGACACCTCTGGAGGAAAGGATCAGAACCCGCTGCTTGTTCTTCTTGATGCCATTGCTGGGGGCTTCAGCCTTGGGAGCGCTGGTCTTGGAGATAGACTTGTATACGGCAGCCATTTTGAATGCTTTTCGACTTTGCGATTGCTGTTGGTTGTCGAAAAAAGCTGTCGTAGACCTGGTGATGTTTTACTGGACAAGGCTTTGCGACGCGGCGGGCAATTTTCCAAAAAAAAAAATTGGTCGGCCAAGGTTCGATAAGAACTCAGAGTCGGCGATAAGAGAAAGTGGGGGTGCATGAGTGGGGCCGCGACACCGCCCAAATCCAACCCGGACAGTCCTGGATCCTTGACAGAAGTCGAAACAAAACCTAGCCAGGGGGGATTTGGAAGGATATGCAGCAGCACACGTGCACTCGGCAAGATGGAGGCAGTTACAGATCAAGAATGCTATGTAGATCTGCATGTCACAAGCGAATTTTAAGAATCACATATACACTCTCTTAAACAGCAAGGACCAATGTCTATATTGACCAGCATGTGACAAGATTGCCCCGCTGTTGACACAAGATGGACCCTGAGAACGAGCCAAGCACTAACAGGTCAATCCATTCGATGTTGAACCGCGAGCTCGCATCCGACCTGATCAGCATGACGTGGAGGCGTTAAGAGATTGTGGCGTCTGACTCGGACAGGGCCAAAAGTGTTGCTGTGTCGTGCAGCCAGGGCGAACATTATAAAGAATTCATTCAGCTACGTTAAGATGACCATATCGCAGCGATCGTTGGACGCATCAACCCCAAGACAACCATCATGACAAGAAAATAAGAACAAAGGAAAGCCGAAGTAACCGCGCCTCCTGATATCAAAAAAAGACGTATCACGATTCCTCGCCTCCTCCACTCTCGTTTGGCGAGGAGCATTTTCGGGGACAAACGAGACGCCAGGTATCCCAAACCCCCAGAGCCCTATATCAGTCTGCAAACGGTTCCGCAAAGAATTTAACAGCACTTTCCACCCTTTGCAGCGTCGTCGTCGGCGGGCTTGCTGAGCGAAATGTTGGTGCCCGCACCTATGGTGGCCTGGGCGCTATCGCCGCTGTCGAGGGCCTTGCTGGAAACAATGCGATAAATTTCTGAGTCAATTGTTAGTTTTCGAGTAGAGATACCATCTAGGGAATGCGAGAGGTAACGAACCAGTCAAAATGTTCTGGAATGCAAGCTCGACGTTGCTGGCATCGAGGGCGGACGTCTCGATAAAGGACAGGTGGTTCTCGCCTACACATGTGTCAATTAAACCGTCTCCCCTTTGTTTTGTCAAATTTGTTCCAGGTCATGCGTACTGGCAAAAGACTTAGCCTCCTCGGTGGGAACAGCTCTCAGGTGTCGCAAATCGCTCTTGTTTCCGACCAGCATGATGACAATGTTGGCATCGGCGTGATCTCGCAGCTCCTTGAGCCATCGTGTGACGTTCTCGTAGGTCTGGTGCTTGCTGATATCGTAGACGAGGAGAGCCCCGACGGCACCTCGATAGTAAGCGGAAGTAATGGCGCGGTATCGCTCTTGTCCAGCGGTATCCCAAATCTGGGCCTTGATCGTCTTGGAGTCGACCTGGATTGATCTAGTGGCGAACTCGACGCCGATGGTCGACTTGGAGTCGAGGTTGAACTCGTTACGTGTGAATCGACTGAGAAGGTTGGACTTTCCGACACCAGAGTCTCCGATCAAGACAACTGTAGGTTCACACTGTCAGCAACAGGCAATCGCAAGCTTCGGGCCAGGCATGGCCTGGCAAGGTAGGAATGACGGCACCTTTGAAGAGGAACTGCAAAGGGGCCCACTGGTCAGCAACTGGCGGGACAAGAAAGGCTATCTAAGTAAGGCAGGGAGGGAGGCGAGACGTACATCATACTCGTCGTTGGCCATGGCTGCGGTATTGTAGCTTGAGATGGGATTTGATTCGGGTCGAGTTCGAGGATGGAGGTGATGAAGGTGAAAGTAAGTGCGCTACGAGAAAGACAAGTCGACGTCGTTGAGGTGTGGGATGTGGAGAGGGAGAGAATGCGCGGCTCTGGCGATAGGCGGTTGTTTGTACCTTTACCTCCAATCCCCGTGCCGAGGGGTAAAAGCCTGGAAGCCCAGCCAGCTAGCCCAGTGCTGTTGTGCCTCTGTCTAGGGGGGGGGGGGGAGCCCGATCAAGCGCCGGCTCTTTGTTAGTGGAGTGGAGGTCAGTATTAGGAGGTCGGTACCCAGCAGTGGCACCCACTAAGGCCAGATAGCTAATCTAATGCTGCGAACAGCACTACGAGGTTCCAATATTATTATGGAAATTCGATGGAGGGAATGCAACCTGTCCATAAAAATGGCTGCCTGTGCTTTACTCGGTTCCTGATTCAAAGCTAGAGTGGCTTTGGAAAAGGCAACGACAAAGAGAAGTTCCAAGTCGGATACAATACAAAGTCAGCAACCGAATCCGGACATGTGCTAAAACAAGAGGTGTCGACTACTAATAGGTACCAAGTGATGGCATGATGTATTTGAAAGTTGCATCCATTGATTGTGCTTTGTCTGGGCTAGCTAGGCGTGTCTCTGAGAGCTGATCACTGACCGCTTGCAGCTACTTGCCTACCTACCTACCCAGGCCAGACATCCATCCATCTGCTTTTGCTTGGTTGCATTAGCATATCATAATGTTCTGCTCTTAATGCACATGCTCAGGGCCACATACGCACGTCCTGTACCTCTTTCTGACCAACGCAACCCTCTGATAGAGTCACAATCGCTTAATAGCCAACTACATCATCTCAACCAGCCATGGATATCATGATATTGACAAGGTAGGTACTTTGTTGAGATTGAGCATGCTGTAAAATTGTGATTAGGCGAGCTTTTTTCTTTCACATGCACGTAAACGGGTCTTGAAATCATTGGAACAAATCTATCATGTCAGCGGCGCCCAAACCGTTTACACGGCAATCCTCATTTTCAATAGGTGAATGTATCGGTAAACATTTATTCCATAGTTAACTATAACGTATTAAACGCCATTAAGAATGTTCCAAAGCTTAAAAATGCAAGGATGACGGCGTTGATACTTTAGGCATCGGTTAGTTCAGCCTCTGAAGGTTACTACAAAAAGAACTTGACTGTTCATGCCTTGCGAGTGGGTATGATCTTGAATGTCAGCTTGGACTGGTCCATGTTGTTTTGACAGGTAATTCTATTTTATATCCTATCTGCTATCAACCACAAGAAAGCCATGGAGGTCCTTTGACATTTTTAGGTTGGACACTAAGGAAATAATATGAAGTGACCATTGCTCGTGTCAAAAGTCCCCTCCAAAGGCTTCAAATCATGAATATTGGTATCAAAGCAAACTGACCAAAAGCTACACAACAGAACAACATGAATCAATTAATTTCATAAAATCTATGGCTTAAGTGTCACAGGAAGTGGATACGCAAGTATATTTCATGTTGTTTACCATGCCATTTATTGCAGAAATCCCCCCCAGTAGGTGTTGAATAATGCCAAACCGTGTTTAGGGTAGGTACTGTAGGCAACATCGACCATTCACGTTGGCGTCACTCACGTGCTTTCGCGGATAGCCACTTTCGTTTCCGCCAAGCACGCGCCAAACAGACCAGAATCTACCAGTGGAGATCAAGACCACGGATTTGCTTGATCGGAAATTCACCATTTCATACTACTGTTAATTACGAGAGAGAATAATAATACTTGAGGCAGATACTGAAGAAAAAAAGAGCCTGTCGTGATTCACTGCCCTCTCTGTCGCCCAGTGGCTCACTGTTGCTCTAAAAACCGTCCCTGCCTACTAAGTGAGCATCCTCAGATCGCCCACATCTCATCACTGCTAACACCATTACAGGCAAGTGAAAACATATTGGCTCGATTGTGGCTCACCAGGCGGATGCACACCTGGGTATCATCTTCCATGTCGTGCGCGTTTGGCGTATGCAATCAATCATCTAGCTATGGAAGAGTTGCCATTTGACGATGATATCGTCATGAAGGATTCTGACGACGAATCACTAGCGTCGACTATCAACACTGAACATGATCCTGATGAGCCATTCAATGTCTCTGCTGTTCTAGCGGCATGGGAAGTTGAAGGGAGCTTACGGTACCTGATCGAGTGGGAAGGCTATGATTTGTCCGACGCTACATGGGAACCCCGAGAGAATTTGAACGACATAATCATCGAGGAATGGGAGGAAACAAAGGAGCAGCCAGGTTATGACCTTTACCAAAAAATCCGAGAGTGGAAGAAAGCCTGGAAGACTTCTTACGCCCAGAAGCGCGCCCGCCACGATAAGAGAAACCGACAACGAATGCTTCGAGGAGAGAAGACCCGTTCATTCCAGTACATGAATGGGTCATTGGAATGGGTCAACGGATTTCCAGATGGACCAGACTCCAGTGCCTCTGCAGTGTCGAGTCCATCCGTTGCAGACGGCGATTCAGATGCTGGAGTGGGACAACCTCTTCGCCCCTTGTCTGAGAAACGGAAACCCCCAGGCGCCAACCCAAGCGAAGATCGCTCGCCTAGTACCAGCCGTCGTAACAGTACATTATCTGTCTCCAAGCTGTCACTTGCTTGGGTAGATTCCACCGCTTCGTCGACCAGTCACAGTCATACGCAAGTGGCACGGGAACGGCCAAACAATGGACATGCAACAAATAAGACGTTGAATAAAAAATCAGTACCTAAGAGCAATATTCTTGCAAAATTCGGCCGCCCTGGAGTGACGAAGCGTGCCGACGTTGGAACAGGCAGGGGGCAACTAACAGCTCGCAAGACTCAAACCACGCAAGCCTTTACTGGCAATGTATTTGTGGGAGGAAAAGAAAGAAAACGGCGTGCGACTCTTGCTGAAGCCGCAAAAGACCCAACAAAAACACCCAAATTTTTCAACTATCGTCAAAAGAGACTTGTCGAAAAGGCAGCCCGCGATCGAGACAGTGCTGCCCCACTAATGATGCCCTCCAACCTCATCTCTTTGAACCCAGCAGAGCGCAGTGCAGAGGCACCGAACGTCCCAAACATTGGAGCCGGTACAAACGATACTCCAGCAGGCGATAGCGTCAAACGTGCTCGCCATCATGCCGGTTCACCCGAAGCCGCCGGTCAGAAGTCACAGATGACCAAGCCCACGAAGTCTATTAGCTGGGGTAAGGTCGAAAAGACAACTTTCCAAGAACCGACAGATTTTGTCAGGGAGCCCAGTCTCTTCCTACGTGAGGAGACTGTTCCTCGGGAGGCTCCATGGGTCCTGAAGGAAGAATGGGATATTGATGCACTGCCTGCCGAAGACCCTTCTCCAACCCCAACAATTCAGCCAAAGGCCTCTACAACTCAGCCAAATATACTACACGATCGGACTCGTGGGAACGATTATGTTGATCAACAGGATGCGAATCCATCGAATAGAACGATCAGCATAGACGTACAATTTGGTCCAGGCAACCGGGAAATTATACCAGTGATATTCCAGAGACGTGAGCCTCAGAACGAACTATCTTGGCCTGCGATATTTGAGAATATGCCCACATTGATATTCTCACACACCTGCATGGCTCAGGATTTCCTGTCTCAGGAGAACTTCCTGGTCGCCGACAAGTTGGGCAATGGTTTGGTGGTAAGTGATGATGGCGGAACTGGTCTGGATGCTGTTGCGAACTGGCTTCGGGTTAGATCATTAGGTGCTCTACTATACCGGCATGATTTATGCATACTTTTACATATGCAGCCGCAAGCGCAAGCGCAAGCCCAGACGACAGTAACTGTAGAATCCCCTTCATTGCAGTACTATCTATTTCGACCAGCTCCTCACTTTACCACCCGCTCGCTCGCTCCAGTCATGCTCCCAGAGGGTCTCGATACTGGAAAGTTACTACCAAAAATGACATCGACGGTCTTTGATCGCTTGTTAGGGTTTCAGTATGAGCAGCTATTGACAGAGGAAACCTTTGCGAAACCTCCTGGCAGGCACATGTTCTTTCTTGCGTTTCCAGAGAACACCGCACAAGACGCTCAGTTTCTGGACATGTGGCTCCGAAACTGCAATCCCAATTGCAGGATCTTTTATTCCTCCATCCCTGGAGATTGGCAGAAATTTCTGCGGCTAGAGCATGGGGCGGTCATCATCCACGAGGAAGCGATATGGTCTATTAGATTGTTTCCCCACGTCAACAAGTTGCTCTACCCATCGAGCAAGTGCAATTTCGTACTCTTTTCGAAATCTCTGCAGCCTTCACCCTTGTATCCCTCACTCGCGCAGCCATGTAGAGCCGGAGACGTGTCATTGCAGCCTCTCGGTGGACAGAGAAGGGCCGCGATACTGGTCACACCTAGCTTTGTCATTTCACAGCCACAACAAATTTGGAATTTCTTCAAGTGGTTTTACAAGGCCTGGAAGAATGCTCGCAGTCACTTTTCGCTTGTCGTTTGCGCTGGTTTTGATGGCTGGCTTCTCGAGATAGCCGCTGAGAAAGAGAGGTCCTGGTCGGGTTTGACCAACCGGCTTCGGGATGACCAAAAAGAACGGGTTACTAAAGAAGTTGAAGCGTTATACAAGGTCAAAGAATGCGTTCGAAATCTTCAAGACATGTCAAGTGAAGAGCAGCCTGGAATCATCCTGGGTCCAGAATTGATCGACAGGAATGACGAGCAGAGTCTGGTCAATTGGTTCGGTTGGTGGTCTGTCGTGAATCTGGATCGATACCGGAGGTTCACCGTTATTGGATCTAGCACGACAGATGCTAGGAGACTCACATACTGCACCACCAGGCCTGATTTTATCACTCCCAGCTCGTCACAAGACCTCGAGCGAGCCGACGCACTGCTAATGTCCATACAACATGAATCAGAAGCGCAACATAGATTCCAGATGGTTCCTGATGACACTAGCGCATCGTTGGAAAGCTATTTGAACAGGTTATCTGAACGAAGTTGGAAACACAATGTGACAATTTACACACGACCTGTTGATTACTGGGACGAAGCGGCGTCCGGCGTGCATCCCGATAACTTTGGAACTTACAGCGACTGCATTCAACAGTTCAAAGATAAGCTAGCACGCCGTACTACCAAGACCGTTGTGGCATTGTGTTACACGGTGGAGAAGTCGAGTCATGGTGGAGCACTAAAAGATGTCGGAAGAAAGCGACGGCCGTGGTTTGTTGTATACAGGCCCATAAACCTCCACGTACACGACTGGAAGGATACAGAGCTCATCATCTGGGACCCTCTCTCGAAGATACCCTCTCGCGATGATATGACTTTTTTTGAGGGAGATCTCATCGAAGCACAACGGATATTGATACAAAGACTTCGTAGAGCGCACGACATGTTGCCGCTCAACCGCATCTGGATCGGAGGGTGGGATACTGACCAGCCATACTCGGTTGACCCTCTTGATACAACACTCCAACATTTGGAGAGGTTGTTGCTGGATTGGAGGAATAATGTTCCCATACCAGTGGTCGCCATGAAGAACGTAGGATGGAAATGGGTTGAGAGAGGACATGGGCCTTTCCAGCCACGAACACGGTCTCCTTCCCCTGAACCAATGGACGTCGATACTTCACCGGGAGCGACTGACACTGACAAGGCAGATGAAGTGCCAAGAATAGTATTTAACCCTCCTCGAGCGATGAAGCCGAACGGGAAAATGGTCAGCAAGAACAGGTTCTTTCAGTCTTGCATGTACGAAAAGGTCCGTGGGGCCTCGAAAGGCTATTTGGAGTACCGGTTCGAACCAACAATGCAATGGTACAAGCGCCAGGTTGAGGAAGGCAGTGGGTTCGAACACATAAATTTCATGACGTGGGAGGAGGTCTTTAAAAAGTACAAGATCGAGAACCCTAAGGAGGTTTAACGTGATATCAGATGAGACATGGTGGTTGGAGTCACAGAATTTTTGTGTGTTTGATACCAGGATGAATGCGCATGGGTATATTGGCTGGATCATGTACGAAGATATATTTAAGACGTCTCCGTTAGGATTTGCCTAATGAGAGATGCATTACAGGTATTAGGAAGCATTGCTACATGGATTGATAAATTCAACAGTCATAACTCATCGTGCCGAAGTAGGGAAGTTTCTCGTGCTCAGCAAGACACCCTTGACACGTCGGATGCTATCCCTTACCTTGCGAATCTCATCGTCAGGCTCAGGCTTGCGCGAGCGGCCATACAGGTCATAGCCATTGCTCTGCTCCGGGTAGGAAGTATAGGTCAAGGTGTCAAGATCATCCCGCAACACATCAACAGCACTTTTGATCTTATCCATTCCCTCGCTCTGAGAACGATACGCATCCTTTAGCCCAGAAAGAGTCTTATTGATACTAGCGATCTGGTTGGTGTTGTGCCTGGCAGACGACTCGCGACCGGCAGAGCCTTTGAGGGCTGTCACGGAGCTTATAGGGAATGTGGTCTGCGTGCCCATGTCTCGATGGAACATCTCTGTAGGGTCTTCCGCATCGCTCTCCTCGTCAGCTGTGGCAACAGGCTTCTTTGGTGGGACCTCGGAGACAGTCTTTTCGAGCTTTGCAACCAGCGCGTCGAGCTTCTTGGAGGTCAGGTCGTGAAACTCTGTACGGGCTTCGGCTTGGCTGTCCACCATGGGCCGGATGACGTAGCGACTTGTGCCGTAGACAAGAGTAGAGAGGCCAGTCACGGCATAGAGGGCGTTGAAAAGGCGCTCTTTTGTGACAAGAGGAGGAGGACGGGGAGCTTTGGCGAGGAATTCGGGGTATGTTACGATTGGAGGGCGGTCGGGTGTTGGTTGGGACGCTGGTGATGGGGGAAGAGTTTCGGTAGGTGTTGGCGCATTGGAGCTGGTCACTTCTGAACTGGTGGACGGCTATAGCTTTTAGTACTTGGCTTTGTATCAATTCAAATAGGCACATACCTCATTTTGTGTTGCTGAGTCGTCCGGACCTAGAAGCGCCTGTATTTCTGCTTCGTCGATTCCTTTTGACTTTAGGAACTCGACCTTTTTCTCATAAGGCGCGTCGCGCACAGCATCGCTCTCGAGGAAGCGTCGCGCAACTTCGAGTTTGTCTTGATCGTCTGGTTGATCATCTGGCGTGTTTTCTGGTTGCGCTGTCCCTTCCGCCGTAGTACCAGCTGCCGGCGCATCGACTTCTGATGTTGATCTGCTCGTGGACGGCGTTGACACCGGCTCGGTTGTTTGACTATCGGTTTCGTCTGACTGCCCCTTTTGCCAGCTTGGGATAGTGGGATTGGAATCTGAGTCGCTCATCTTGATTAAAGCCGCACGAGTGAGTAGGAAAGGCTAAAAGTCGAACAAGTTTGGGGGAAGGGATTGAGTTGAGAGGGAAGGCGGTTTATCGACGCCGTCTCCGAGGTGCAGACACATGCCTCGGTACTCCTACCGATAAACGGTGGAGAAGGCGACCACGGGCTGTCTGGGTCCGGGGTTTGTTGTGGGGAGACAACGCCTTGGTCTCTTGCCGTGAACGGTCATGTTCCGTTTATTACTGTGTCCTGTACCGGAAGTTAGACGGTCGGTCGGACCAACTTGGTAGTTAACGGTAGCCTGGCTCGAACGCGCATTCACTTGAGAACATCAATTCCAGACAATATCTCAAAAGACAACCGCCTATAACTCCCAAAACCCCGGTTGAACGTCTAGAATCCTCATCAAAGAAGACCAGCACCAAGGATCGTCCCTGTAGCTCCATCAAAAACGCTGGAGACGCGCGATCAAGCCTCTGCGCCAGCAACTCTGCGCCATCATCTCCTATCCTATCAGCCAATCTCAACGCGCGCCGGACAATCCGATCACCAGAACTGTTAGTGGTCATATCAACAGCGTGTAACGGCGCTCGTCCTACGAGTCTTATCCTGACCATCACAGTTGACGGGAGTTCAGTGTCGGCCAGCTAACGAACTGGGGAGCTCTTTTGCCTTTGCGATAAGGATTGCGCTCGCTCTTTCTCAGAAGAAAAGCGATAAACGGGAACAAATTTGCAAACTTTTGCTTTTTAAGCAGCAGTTGAAAAGAGCAAGCGTTATTAACGCCCGTGTGACAGAGGTAATCGGCCTCTTTGTAAGATGTGAGTTGTGTAGGATTTCCTTTTAGTTTTGTCTCCCCTTGTTTATTTGGTTGCATCATTCAGCACAACACAACACCATTATCATCAACTCTAGCCCAGCCCAGTCCCGACTTTACTCATCACATTCATTTGCATACAAACTTCTCCCCTTTCGCCTGCTTCCCCTTTTATATAGGTAGCTTGGCAGCTGTGACTATTATTTCTTGCTTGGTTCTGGACCGATGATCGCTGGATAGCCACGTGCATCTAGTCTGTTCGGTCGTACGAATCCCTGATTCACAAGCGAGAGGTCTCACGTATCTGCCCGCCTTAACTATTTGTAGGCAATCAGCCCAAGGTTGGCGGCTTGACTTTCGCTTGGCATGACATATCATAAGCCAGGTTAGGTTAATTGGTTGTCTACCGATGACTTTCAGCCTTGCATCCTGCAACTCCTCCCCTTATGCTGTCTCTCACCAATGAAGGGTCGTAAAGTCGATTGCCTGCCACGAACAATACATCCATTAGACACGGCAGTTGCCACCAATATCAGCGCTGCACTTGCACTTGCCCTTGCCCATCTTTGTCTTGCCGCGACCGTGTCTTGACCTACCAATCATTTCCTTCAACCCCAACGTCTTGAGCTTATTTCATCCAGCCTTGCCGCCAAAGGACCTTGTTCAAACCTACCTCTCCAATCACTTTACCTTGCTGTGTGGCAGCTTACCCATTTTCGCTTCACTCCATTCACTTGCATTTATTCGTTCCGGAAGTTTGGGATCCTCGGTATTTTCTTTTGACACATTAACAACACAACCCTCATTCCTCCACCCTTCAACCTTCCACTCCGTACTTATTCTCAGTCGCGAGCGCGACCATCTAATATCATGAGCACTCGTCCGCGTCGCTCGGCCGCCGCCAAGGCGAACGAAACCATTTCTGTTCATGCCAGATTGGCTGACTCTCCAGAAAGAAGTGAAAGAAGCATGTCGTCACGACGATCCGGCCGCGCCTCAGGCGTGTCTATCTCAAGAGATGACCATTCCTCACCAGGAGGCGACCGCCATTTGAGTTTGACCGTAAAGCTTCCATCCAACAAACTGCGACAGGCCACACGAGGGGATCGCGGCTTTGAGGGTGGCGAGATTGTGTCGGGAAAAAGGAACCGGGGAGCCAAGAAGAGCTACGTTGTTGATTCAAGTCCTGATGAGGACGAGGAGGAAGAAGAGGAAGCAGAAATCGAGGTGGAGGAAGATGACGATGATGACATGGATGTTGATGCTGAAGGCGACATTGAAATGGACTTGGCTCCCCCAACCATCACTGTATCCAAACCAGCCCGATCAAAGCCAGCACCCAGGATAGCAGCCACCAAGATCATCCAGGATGATGACGATGACGATGACGACGAGCTCAGTGATCCGGATAGCGACATGGGCGATGAGACTATGGGCTTTGGCGACGAGACTATGGCCGACGATGGCGACGAGGACGCCGAAGGGGAAGAAATTGAGGTTGCTGGCCCAGAAGTTGACGAGGACGAGGATGAGGACGAAGATGAGGAAGACGACGAGGGTGAAGGGGGTGAAGGGGGTGATGACGACGAGGACGAGGACGACGATGGCAACCCAGACGAGTCCATCGACCTCACGAAGATGACAAAGCGTCAACGAGCTCGTTTTGAAGATGAGAAGGAGCATCACTACATGAAGCTGTCCGACGGTAAGGAAGTCAATGGTTTGTACGGGAATAAAACTGATCACCATTTACAGAGGTTCAAGCCAAGAAGGTTTTCACAGCTGAAGAGTTGTCTATGCGCCGCCAGGAAATGGCCCGTCGTCGACGTAACTTGAGTGAAAAGCGAAACGAGGAAGTCAAGGTACAACCAATTTATACCGCAGGAGAAACGAGGATGAAAGCTGACATTGCTCTATAGATGGAAACTATCAACAAGTTGCTCAAGAAACAGGCCCCCAAGGTCAACCGCAAAGCTGCCGGTGCGTCAGGCGAAGAGTCGAACAGACCAGATCCTGTTTTCATTCGATGGACCAGCAACAGGAGCGGCGTGCGGGTAGCAGTTACTGAAGAGATGCTTGATAGCCCGGCTGGTCAGGTTTTTGGTCCTCCGAAACTTCAGCCCGGCAAAATGGTACAGGAGGTCGCCTGAGCACTTGAGGAGAAGAGCTAGTGATGCCGATTTTCATGTTACTAAACATAGCAATCATTAAAGATTGGAAGATTTTGCTTTACTGATCGGTTTCTGGGATTGTGGATGCCTTGGATATGGAAAAGAAATCAAATGGGCTCCTAGGTGTTTTTGTTTCCCTTGCTGTTTACTGTACTCACAATAGATAATGTTGCTACTGCGAATTTTGGAAAAGTCTGTAAACCTACATGATAATACGTGATTATATACGCTAGAAAAAGGATCTCATCATTGCTGTTTGCATGTATCGAATCTTGAAACTATTCCAACACCTACATTCGTGTTTATGAGAGAGACGTTCCATTCTACGAACTCGCAGATGGCATCTTTCATCGCCTCGGTACCTCGGTAGCAGAAACGTTGGTCCCGAAGCATTAGGTAGGATCGACTTGAATCACTTGATTATGAATTATTTGACTGTGAATTATTTAACTATAAACCACTCAGCTGTGAATCATTTGTCTACCTACCTAGCTGTGAATCACTCCTACGCGGGAGGCCCCCGTCTTTGAGTATAGCGGAAGGTGCCAAAAAATATCCTGAGATGCCTACCTTAGTAGGTAGTAGGTACTAAGGTAGGTAGGTAGTTACTGACATACCTAGGATATCTCCATAGATCTCAGATATGATAATAGGTGCCTAGGTAGATTTTCCCAGTGCCTTATCAGATCATTTTTGGCACCTTCTGCCATATTAAAAAATGGGGACCTCCTGTGCGGGCAGGCTCGACTGTGAATCACTCGGCTGTAATTATTCGACTGTGAGTCACGTAACTCTTCAAAATAAAACATTCAAAACCTCCCACCTGTATCACCACAGCACATATCGCAAACATTAGCTTGCAATCTTCAAGACTCTACCACAGCATCGAGATGCACAAGCTTCATTACTGCATCCCATCTATATTCAAAGAATATCTTTCATCTTCTCCCACTTGCGTTACTGTCGAACTCGTTCTCGTTCAGGGGCCCCTCCGGGCCCCTCCGGGCCGGTAGAGGCAGGCCGGCTTCGCCGGCAGGAGCACCCCCCCTCCCCCCCTTCACCTTGGTGACTTGATTATTACCAACC
>LXHY01000316.1:0-10003 GCA_002093855.1 Fusarium praegraminearum | reverse complement strand
TCAGCTTGTGATATTTAAACTATAGAGATGCGCATGATATGCTGGCGTTTGGACCTTGAATCTATTTTTATGTAGCCAAATACTTCTACCAAATCAAATAAGCTACGTATCTTGGCCTGTATCATGTCTATGCAAACATTGATAGCCTGTCAACTGACACTATCGTGGCCTCTCATCTGACACTCTTCCCAAATCAATAATGTCTTCGTCTTCAACTTCATCCGTCCTCTGCTCTTCTTCATCTTCAGTTGGAATCGGTACATAACTTGGCCCCTCAGCCACGGCAGCAGCACCAGCGTCCTTAGTTTCATCCTTTCGTCCTACAATAACATTGCCGGCAACAAGGAGTGCGGCACCAGCCCACCACAGCGGCGGTAAAACCTCTGAGAAGATTAAGGCGCCCAGAACAGCAGTGACTATAAAGTTGGTTGAAGTGTTCAGGATGGATACCTGCGTAGTAGATGTGCCGCGTGCAAGGGCTTTTGTGAAGAGTGTCCACATCTAAAACAGTGAGTAAATGTGCTATAGCGATTGGGGTTTATGAACATCACTTACCACACCATTGAATGTGAGGTTGAGAACAAAGAATGACTATCAGGGTTAGTAGAAGATCGATCAGGAGCTGAAAGTAAACATACACCTCGAACTAGATATTCGACAATATCCTTATGAGAGGAGAGGCCGATGAGGCTCGCAATGCCATTGGATAGGTTCGTAGTAAGTTGTGTAGTTGTCCTGAAGCAATGTTTAGTTACCAAGTTTCATACTGCCAATATAAAATGTTCTCTCAGTTTATGATGTATTTGACATCCAGGACTTACAATTTGGCAAAGACACCATTGAACGCTGCACAAGCACCGCTAGCAATAGCAAAGAACATCCATTGCGACCGTAGACTCCAATTACTAGGCATCGGCATTGTAGAAGCTGATTCGCTCTTCAAAGACGAAGAAGGAGAAGTTCCAGGTTCAGAAGCTGCTGCCGCTGCCGTTTGACGTTTACGAACCATGATTACCGGACAGTTCGGAAGTTTTAGCTTGGTGATGAGATCGAAACGGCCCCTGATGATGATGGTTGAGGGACTTGGCAGGCTTGTTAGAGGCTGGGAAGTGGTCTTTTAGTGGGGGACTGGCCCCGGTTGAGAGGCGCTCCAAGGAACAAGCCTTATCACTCAAATCCGGGGAAAGAAATAATGATGCCGCTACATGCGGCCTCAAGATCAGAGCTCAATTGTCAAATATCAAATAGATCAAAAATCATCATGTCATTCTTAGGTATTTCTGTCTTAACAATGCGTCCAACGAGCCTGTCTTTGCGTGTGCTGAGCTCAGTATCTTTTGCCACCACCACCACCATCAATATTGTGTTCATGTTGTTAAAAGAGAATAGCCATATCCGAGACGCCACCCAATGCTAATAAACCAATCTTTCGGTAGATGCCCAATCTTTGGCTGTTGTATACCCGCATTCTCGTAGCTCGTGATCGGTGATCGTTAGACGTGAGATTTGCTAACCTCATCGTTGCCTTTTGGCCCACCGAGTGCTTGTTCTTCGTCCACTTGGACATTCAAAGCAGCCCAGTAGTCCCGTTGGTTCACCACCTCATCGGGATTCTTTATTGTCCTTCGCCAGGCTTCTTGGCATTGCAGCTGACAATCTTGACCTTGTTCGCCGTGATGGACTGGCTTCCGCTATCCATCTTGAATGTCACGTTCTTTATTAGGAAAGTCCAGACTTCATCGCAGAATCGGTACGTATCGAGGCTTCCCTGCGCGGGCAATGATGGTAAGTACTGTTTTAGACTCGAGCGCCGAACACCGGAGCTGTGTGCTTACCTTGAACTGAAGACGTGCCTTGACGTTCTTCTGGAGCGCCTCTGTGATGGCTTGATCAAAGTTTCCCAGGATCTTCATGGCGAGCTGGGGGTTAATGCGCTCTTCACTGATGAGATCATCGAGCGTGTCTGTCAGAGCAAGACCAATGCTGGGAGGGACCATGTTAGTTAAGCTATCGCAAAGCAGTGTACGGCGGTGTCGCAATACCTGCTTCGTCGGTAAAGCTCGTAGAAAGACTGCGCTCCGGTAGCCATGGTGTCGATTTGAATTTGCGGGTATGAAAATAATTCTGGTTAATTAATTGTTAATTCGGCTTCAGATGGCTAAGTGTTGTTTGTCAAAGGCAAGGTTCATGAGATACAACAGCCTGTGGAGGGAGTGCGCATGGCGGGAATGACTAAGCGCCTCGCACCGCCACAGAGCAGCCTCGCATCATGTGACGTCGGTCCAGTCGCCAGTTGCCTGCTGGACACGCATCGCCTCTAGCTTCAAGGTAGTACCTCGAAACAGGAGCTCTTAGAAAGCTCAATAAGCCACCATCATCCGTCGCCCACCGTCATCAACAAAATCAACCCCCCGGATCGTCGATACAACAATTAGAACACCGTCGCAATGAGTCTATACTATGGAGTGGGCGGAATTGGGTCGTTCCTGACCATCGTTGGAGGCTGTACGCGATACCCATCCCCGAGAGGCGTTGCATAGTTGGAGATTCGATGTACTTTTGCTGACCATGACGCCGCCGTATAGATATGCTCTTCACCGGCAGCGGTGAGTCCTTCGATGTCGGCGCGTTCCTCGAGGCCGTTTCGCCTTATACCTGGGCTACACTGGGCATCGCGTTTTGTATCGGTCTCTCTGTTGTTGGCGCTGCATGGTGCGTATACCCTCATCGATCTGATACACAGCTCTAACGTCAATTCATCAGGGGCATCTTCATTACCGGCTCATCGATCCTCGGTGGTGGTGTCAAGGCACCCCGCATTCGAACCAAGAACTTGATCTCCATTATCTTCTGTGAGGTCGTCGCCATCTACGGCGTCATCATGGCCATCGTCTTTTCCCAAAAGGTCGAGAACGTTTCAGGCGCCGATCTCTACGCCGCCGAATCTTACTACACTGGATATGCCCTCTTCTGGTCTGGTATCACTGTCGGCATGTGCAACCTCATCTGCGGTGTCGCCGTTGGTATCAACGGAAGTGGTGCTGCTCTGGCTGATGCTGCCGATCCCTCTCTGTATGTCATCGATCCTACGTCGCCGTACATTGGCCTCTTCTCTAACACCTCTGCAGCTTCGTCAAGATTCTGGTCATTGAGATCTTCAGCTCAGTACTCGGCCTGTTCGGTCTCATCATCGGCCTCCTGGTTTCCAGCAAGGCCCCTGCCTTTGGCGAGAAGAAATAAACCCATCGCTCACAATAGAGATCCATCGAGTCCGGCAGCCTTGCTGTCGGCATCAATACTTGTGTGTTCCAAAAGAGACGGAGCGCGCATATGCATTGCGCCAATAATACTTGGTCAGGCGTTTGGAAGATTGGCTCGGCAGGACGTGTTTTGGCTGTATCAGTATCAGTACCAGTATCATTTGAAGACGAAGGTGTATATCACGACGTGGGATTTGAATTATATGTTACTCAAGATTAGGATGTCATCAAGGCCTCTGCATTGTATGATTTGATCGATTGCAAGTTGTTATGACAGCGAATACCTAGTTTGCGCCTTTTCGGCCTTTGCCATCGTTGTTGTATTAAGCGGCTTGAACAGCGTTCAATAGTAGGACCTCAACCTTTGAGCCCTTTTCCAGCTTACCCTTCCCATTGGGTAGTATCACTAAGGCGTTGGCTGACCTCATACTGCCAACCTTGGAACTCCGTTGACCACCAGTGCTTGTTGCCGAAAGGAGTCCGTCTTTACCAACCGTCACCACAGCACGGTGATACTCGGGCCTAGGGTCCAGGGGGAAATCGTGCGAGATGACGGCTGGAACTCTTGGCAGGCCTACTGTAGAGGCACCAGACAGCTTGTGGAGTGACGGAAGCACAAACAGGTGAAAGGTAACTAGAGCAGACGCTGGGTTACCAGGTAGTGAAAATATAGCCTTAGTAATTCGCTGTCCCGCGTTGTCCTTGACAGGGACAGTAGCAAAGGTAGTCGGCTTTCCAGGCTTCATGGCAACTCGACCAAAGTGGATCGTGCCGCCCAGAGAACGCTCGATCGTTGGCTTGAGGAGATCCAACTCGCCCATGGACACGCCGCCAGTAGTAATGAGTAGGTCTGCGCGACGAAGCCCATCACGAAGAGTCTCTTCGAGTGTGCCCGGCTTGTCGCTGGCAATACCTAGATCCACGACCTCATAACCCCATTCTCTAGCAGCAGACATCAGAGTGATTCGGTTTGTGTCGCGAACTTCGCCCAGCTTCAGTTCTCCCGGACGATTGTACTCGACAATCTCATCGCCCGTCGAAAGAACGGCTACCACCGGACGTCGGTAGATCTTGGCCTCTGAAACTCCTACAGACGCAAGAAGGCCTATCTCACCACCCACACCACTGATGGTCTCACCCTTGTTAAGAATAACTGTGCCTTGCTTCACATCGCTGCCGACTTCGCGGATGTTTTCTCCTTCCTTAACGCCCTCCACTTGGATTTCTACTTCCTTCTCCTCCTTTCTGTCATCTGACATTGTTCTGAGTACAGTATCCTCTACCATGACAACGGTAGTGGCGCCTGGAGGTAAAGGGGCACCAGTGGTGATTCTAGCCAGCTCTCCTTCCTTCAAAGCACCAATCTCTCCCGGTGCTGCGTGAGATATGGCCGTAACGGGGAAGACTCCCTTTAGCTGACCATCCTTGGGGGCTACAACAGCATATCCATCGACGATACTGGCGCGGAACGCAGGTACGTTCTCTTTGGCTTCTACATCTTCGGCCAGAACTGAGTTCACAATTGACCGATCGACTGAAGCAGTGATAATCTCGGGTCCAGGGGTATGCTGTTCGATCAATGCCAGCGCTTCTTCAACTGGAAGCATGGGATAAGGTGACTCCCGGTATCGACGAGATGGTCCGAGTGCAGGGTCGTTAGATAAAGTAGGTCCCGGCTTTGTATGTCTGACGAGATTCCCATGACTGTGTCCATGTCCAGAGCCATGACTATGGCCGTGATGATGGTGGCCGCATCCGTGGCCGGTGGCTGGAGGCTGCTCGTTCTTACTTGAAATGCCAGCTTCGGCCTCTAGTTTCTTGACTCCTCCAGAGTGGATGGCTCTCGAGTTGCCACCGGCCGCTTGGATACATGCATGAGGTAGTGTCTTGATGATGGCCTGAAGGTTCTCCTTGGCGCCCTTGGGCGAGCCAGGTAAGGTGACAATAATGGTTGAGTTACGCACTCCGGCGGTTGGACGAGACATCATTGCAACTTTTCATTGTTAGTCTAGGTTAGAATAAGAACAACAATGGCATGGCTTACATGGTGTGACTGTAAGAGAAGCAGCCAGCATGCCATGCACGAGACCTGGTGCTTGCTTGTGCAGTAGGGGAGTCACTGCCTGAACAAATTGTTACCTTGATTTGTCTCAAGTTTATTAGATATAACTCACCTCGGGAGTAGAATCAGCAGTTGCAAAACCAGTTCCACCAGTTGTAATAACGAGGTTGATGCTATCCGAGCCATCAGTCCAGGCGGTTATCTGGCGTTGGATTGCAAGTACATCATCAGTAACGATCTTTGTATCATAAACCTCCCATTTGCCTTCTCCCTCGTCTTTCAACACTTGTGTAAGTATCGGGCCTGAAGCGTCAGCAGAGGCATCTTTGGCTGCTGTCGTTGAGACAATAAGAAGGGCTGCCTTGAGAGTGCCGGAAGCCATGGTCGTATTGGACAATTGAGTGAATATTATTATCAGCAGCTGAATTTTTCGTGATCCAATGACAGAGTGTATAAGTCCCAATGGATGGATATAATATTATATGTATGCCCGTGAGATATAACTGGTACTGAATAATGATTGACTTCATCAACGGGCTGATAGCGGCGGGGAAGTGAGCTCTCAGTTGCTACGGCCCCACTAACCCGGTCATGGTGGAACTCATGCCGAATGTCGTTACCTTTACGGACATGCAACCCAAATTCTTCATCCAGTCACAAGCTTTTATTTACTTGATCTCTCAACTACAACCATCACCAGTGACACAACACATTTCATACCCAAAGTATTTCAAAATGGTGCGCATAAAAGAGAGATATCTTCTTGTCAACATCGTCTATCCACCAGACCATGCAACGGCTGCAAAATCAAATTTGCCAGACTCGGTTCTTCATCACCAGCCAACTATCGAAAAGCTGTCTCCCGGCGCTCTAATCAAGGGCATCAGAGCTGAAGTCGCGTCATTGTACGGTGACTATGGATCTGGAGCACTGATGAACTGCTCTGGTGAGTGATACACGGCAATCTCAAAGCGCGTTGCATTACTGACATGGCTTAAGTGAAATACCTTTCGTTGGCAACGTCAACTTTTATCCTCAAATGTTCAAGAGCTCACTATCAAATGCTCTGGTCCACATTGACCTTTATGGATCATGTTCCTGTGAAAGACGGCAGATCGTGCATCTTTCGTGTTGTGCGCGTCAGTGGAACAATTCGCAAAGCTGAAGATGAGGCTATTCGCCAGGCCAAGAGGCTAATCCTCGCCGCTCAAGAAGAAACTGGCCCCAAGTCTTCATTCAGCTCGTTGCGTAACCAAGACGAAATGGTCCTCGACATCAACGACGCGTCAAGCGACGAGGAAATGGACGATGCAGATGGCTGAACGGGTATCATTACTTTCTAACTACTTTGATCCCACTATCTTTGGGCACCGTCATGTCACCAAAATCAGGATCCATGCCACCTGTCGGGGCAGGAGGTGGCTGCGATTGCTCCATCTCCATGGCTTGTTCTTCCTGGATGCGCGCCTGCTCTTCTTCGGCCTCACGCTCCATTTGATCATATTCCACTTTTTGGTCGATCCAGCGCTCTTGGATGTCTTGCACCCCCAACATGGACGACTCATTCCTCATAGCAACTGACCAGACCGTATCGTTGGCTCCTTCAGCACTACCAAAGACGTATCCGCCAGCACGGTCAATGACACGGAGGATATGCATCATGCTTTTCTTGTTCTCGACGGCCAGGACTTCATAGCGCACCAGGCCGTAGCTCTCGATCAGATTCGCGATCGCCTCGTTGAGCTTGCCGAATTTCTCACTTCTTAGAGCGGGCGACTCTGTCTCGAGATGGGGTGTCAAATATGTAAGGTCATCCACGTCTGTATAGTAATCGAGGTTGAAAGGAAGTTCGTCGTAGTCGGCGACCTTGTCGATCTTGGAGAGAATGTTTATGTGTGGCATGTCCATCTGGATCATCGCGCGAAGGGAGAGGAGGACGTTCGATACGTATAGCGACGGTTGCGTGAGGCAGAAGGAGTCGGAGAGGTGGACGGAAACAAGCTGTCAACGGTCAGTCAGTGCAATCTTGAACAGCGGAAGCGACCAACCCTGAATCCAATCTTCTGGAGCTTGTAGAATATGTTTCGCAAAGAGTTGTGGTGCGTATATAGTTCCACTTGTCCTGGACAATCGAAAAGAATATAGTCTTCGCTGAATTCTTTCAGTCCTTCTTCCAACCACTCGAAATTGTGTTCCAACTCTTCGAGAGCATACAGGATGCCACCATTAGGTCCTAATTTATCATCTTTCATAATATCCTCGAGCTTAATCAGATTGCGAATGTCGAGTGCTGCAGGGTAGTTTGTATGATCGTTGGCAGGATCGAGATTGACGACCGAACAGGCTCGCCCGATGGCGCCTAGGAACTGGTGCACTTGACCGGTCAGCTGTATTGTGGTAAAGGAAGGGTTTGTGTCAGACACTCACTGCCATCACAGTATGTACTCTTTCCACAGCCCGGACTACCAAGAACGAGTTGCGCGAAAGGCATCTCGAAAGCTATCGCAAGATATTGTTAAGCTCAATAGCACATTATCAAGCAGGAGACGAAGTCTGAAAAGCGGTAGCTTAGCGAGATAGTAGACTTTCACCGTCTGTTTACTGCACCAAAAGTTATGATATCCTTCTCGTACCTTAACTGAGACACTTGACGTAAAAATACCGAGGATATGATTTATCCAAGCCCAACTATCAAAAGCAATGAAAAGTGACGGTACAAACGGATAGCCCCTCCACCCACTCTAGGCTCATGCATGTCCGGAGCAAATTCAGCGCCTCAGTCACTGAACCCTCAGTGAGGTGGGGTAAGATCTTTCAGCCAATCCTCGGCACCCAAAGCTCCCCTGTAGCTCCGCACTCAATCACAAGCTAAAAGCTTGCGCGCGCAGGAAATGCAGTCACGCTTTCTTTTTTTCCTTTCCCATGTTCTTAAAACCTCGTCACCTCCAAATCTCTCCCTTCCTCCAAACTCCCTCCGCTTCCACGCGGTTGTTTTCTACAGGATGCAACGCTATGATGCGCAGCATTCTCATCATCAGTCATGGCATCTGATCCGTCAAACGCCGCTCAAATGGCCGGCGACGTCGCTGAGACTGTCGCCCATGCCCTCAGCTTCAGCAGCTCTCCTCCCTCCGCCATGAGCACAATGCCTGCCGTCACCGTCCATGAGCCTTACACATGGTTTGGCCTCTTTGGGTGGCTGATTCTATCTATATTGCACATTACATCGACTATCCTTTATTGGGTGATCCGGATTGCGACTATCAATGTCCCTTCCTTCTTATTCCACTTGTTCTCCACAAGCTGGACCGTTACCATGAATGCCACCACGCTGTATGTCACCCGATATACTCTGTTGGCTTTCAGCTCTAACAGTCGTGTAGCATGTTCATCATGGCAGCTGTCGTGTCGGCCGTCAGTTGGGTTGTGAGATATCGCATCCTCAACATGTACTCTCGTCTGCCTCCAGAGCCCCAGCGCAAAGAGCCGGAGATCGACCTCTTCCCGGATACTCACGAGGGTGGTTCCAAGTCGGGCTTGGCAAACTATCTGGACGAGTTCTTGAGTGCCATCAAGATCTTTGGCTACCTGGAGCGACCTGTCTTTCACGAGTTGACTCGAAGCATGCAAACGCGGAAGCTCATTGCAGGGGAAACTATCAACCTCGAAGAAGAAAAGGGTTTCTGTATTGTCGTCGATGGATTGGTTGAGATTTTTGTCAAATCCAACCGAAGCCCACGCGCTGCCGCTGCCTCCCGAGGCCACCTTGATCTGGACTCATCCGATGAAGATGATGACGCTCCTGGTCAACAGACATATCAACTCTTGACAGAAGTTCGCAACGGAGCCCCCATGTCGTCACTATTTTCTATCATGTCTCTTTTTACAGAGGATGTTGGGCTGCGGCCAAACGAAGAGAACGAGGAGCCTCCTCTGCACCCCGCCAAAAGCAGTGGTCTTCGCCATCCGACTTTTGAGAAGCAGAACCTGTCTATGCCTGGCACGCCTCATAATCATCATGAATTTGAGGCAGATGAGAAGAAGCCGGAAGGTCTGGGTGTTTCTGGTATAGAAACTGAACACACTGGAATTCCGCCCATCTCACTGGATAGCTCCACTCCCCCTCCTCGGCCCACTAGGCCGCCTATGCCATCAAGAGCGACATCCGGCTCGGCGCATCCAGATATTATTGCTCGCGCCACGGTTGATACCACGATTGCCATTATTCCTGCGAGTGCTTTCAGGAGGCTTATCAAGATCTATCCAAAGGCTACCGCACACATTGTCCACGTCATTCTCTCCAGATTCCAGAGAGTCACTCTTGCCCAGGCCTTCAACTATCTGGGCTTGACTAGTGAGGTACTGCAGACGGAGAAGAGCATGATTAAGTATACCATGTGTCAGCTCCCAAACATTTTACGAGGTGATGCCCTGGAGCGTCTCAAGGAGAAGTTTAAGCGGGAACGGGAACGAAGTGAGGAGGAAGATGACACGAAGGGTATTGCACTGCACAACTCGGCATCTACTCACCGGCGACGGTCTAGCACCGGACTGCGGAAGGAGGCCATGCTGCAGTCAATGACAAAACTTAGAGGGACTTCAGTTGTCACAAGCACCATCGCGCCACCTCGTGAGCGAGCTTCGCCTCACACCCCGAGTCCTGGGGACTTACTGTCCAATA
>LXHY01000314.1:0-39817 GCA_002093855.1 Fusarium praegraminearum | reverse complement strand
TTATAATTCTATTTTATTACTGACTATCATGTTTGTATTTTTACCAATATCCTCTTCAGTATCTCATGTAACCATTCAAACTATCCCATCTAAGAGAGAGAGAGAGTGCCTGCTTAGCGGGGCAGCGTCATGACGGAGCCAATTCCGCCAGGTCCTTTTTTTCTCGTAGGCGCATTCAGAATCTAAACTACACCCCGCAAAAAATCATTCTGCGTCAAACCTCGATCGCGAATAGTGTCACTAAATTTGCTCTACAACTACAATTACGCTTAACCCACCCTTTAATCCACGCTCCCGTTAATCGATAACCGATCGGGAACACTCCCAGTCAAAGCGCGCATCTCAATGTCTAGAGGAGGTCGAGGTGGTGGGCGTGGTGGACGCGGCGGCGGAAGAGGTGGAAGGCCTAATGTGCCGTGGGATACAGGTGATGAGCCTGATGCGCGACCCTCTGAGCTATTCCCCGTATGTTCTTGTCCCTGTATCTTTGTGCTCCGTGTTGAAGCGCAAAACCTCACAAATTGAGGTATGACATATCGCTAACATATTCAACAGCCATACCTCGTCCCAACCCCCCGAGAACTAGCCTCGCACGAAAAATCCGCCGTACAACATCTCCTACTTCTAAGGCACCAGATCCACTCCTCTCCCCTATACACATCCAAGCGGACAGCTCTCCACGATCCGACAGCACCTCGGAAGCACTATGGGCAGGCACAGAAGAATGCTGTCTTTGGGATTAAGAGCAAGGCTTCTGTAGACCCTTTCACCGCTGTACCCACCTACTCTCACAAGTTCGCCCGTGAGGAGCGCGCTCTTCCGGATTGGTCCAATCGCCCAGTTTGCCGCGAGCTTTTCCCTACCGAACTATACGAAACCATCGATGCTGCAACCACCAACAGGGCTGACATGCCTGGTGGCTACAAGCGCCGGAAGCTTGAGCTTTCTAGCGTCAGTGCGCTACCAAGTGCAGAGGAAGCTTTCGGTATGGCAGGCGATGTCGAAGATGAGATGCAGGGCCGAACTCTCCTCGAGCGTCTACAAGCTCTTAAGGAAGAAGATGGCGACGAGGCCGGCGAACTAGAAGACGAGGAGGGCATGGAAGAGGAAGAGCAGGATGAAGCTTACGATGATGAGGACGCGGGAGATTACGATGCCGAAAACTACTTTGAGAATGGCGACGAGTTCGGCGATGACTACGGCGATGATGGCGATGGAGAAGGGACCTTCTAGTCTTATTAGTCTGTCGAGAAAAACCAAGGATTATCAAAAGGGGGAGTTGGAGGGGAAACAGCGATTACTTGTATATACATCACGGCTCAGCACTGCTTTGATACCCAGGCCCGCGATCTTGTGGTCGCGAGGCAAGATAATGAACTTTAGGATATTTGGCAATTTCACTGCACGAATCCTTGAATGTGATGGAACCTGGTAAATGGCCAATGCTCATGAAATTTTGCTCGAGTGTTTTGTGCTTATTATGGTAAAAAAAATATCCCTGCTCTTACTTCCCCAACCGTCAGTAAATGTTGCTGGTTTTAGTGGTATTTGTACATATCGTAAGGTTGACCTTACTAAAGTCTCCTGCTACAGCTGTCAATACCAGACGCTCCTTGATTCATCCAAATGATGCGCCTATGAAATCCTGTCCTCTACACAAGAACGGACTCTCGTGGTGTCCAACATGCTGATATTGCCATTTGATGTCTTTGGAAAGCCCCTTCTTTGCCAATCATGTCTTAGTGATCTAAGCATTCATGCCCATGGCATAAACTCCGCTATCTACGATGCCAGCCTGGAGACGTGACAACCGTTCTCGGGTATCAGCAATCTGTCCAGCCTGCGCAACAATGGCACTTCCTGTGTCTCTTAGCGCCAACAGCACCTCGTTCAGCTGATCCTGCACAACTACACTGCCGGCGCTGCGATCGCGCAGAGCCCGAATCTGTTCATAGAGACCATTCTCGACTCCAGGCATATCTCTCTCGATATCTCCACGGTACTCATCCAGACGTGCCTTGTATTTTTCGATATCGTCGCAGATTCGGTTGAAGTATGTGATCAGGTCCTGGGCATCAGCATGCGTTGACGCAGCATCGGCGCCGTTGGTATCAGCAGCAGGGGCTTGGCTAGCGAAGAGACCAGTCTGGTGGTAGTGCGTAGGGAGTTTAAGGTTGTCGGCGCCTCGGAAGCATAGTCGAGCGTCGGCAGCGTTCTTTCGGGTCTGATCTTGAAGGGCCTTGACGGTCTGAATATCGTTGTTGAGAGCGACTTGAACGGTACGGAACTTGGACTCGACGAACTTGACGTCGAGACCGAGCTGTTCGATATCCTTTTCGTGTTGAGGCATGAATTCACCAATCTCGTCTCGCATCTTGATAACTCGTTGAATACCCTTGTCCAAAAGCGCAATCTCGTCTTGTACGGGCTTGGCAAGATCATCGAATCGGCTGCGTGGGCGGATGCTGTCGTAGTTGATCTGAACGGCTGAGACTTGGTTTGTGGGCTGGCCTAGTGTGTTGTTCTGCTGTTGCTGCTGGGGCTGAGCTTGACCACTGTAGAAAGTTAGCGTCGTCTACGCAAAGAGCTTGAGGAAGTTTACAAGAGACCAGTGCTCGGGGTAGCAGGCTTTGCTTGAGACTGGCCGAAAAGACCAGTTCCTGTGTTGCTCTGGGTGTTTGTTGCTGGGGCCTGTCCGAAGAGACTTGTGCCTGTTTGTTGAGGCTGCTGTTGGGTTTGGTTCTGTTGAGTCGATTGGCCAAAGAGTCCAGTACCGGTCGTCGTCGACTGTTGAGTGTTTCCTATTCCCCAGTGAGCTCCTTGCATTGGCGCGCCAGTAGGTTGCTGACCTTGTTGTTGGGTGTTGTTCGCGGCTGCGTTGCCAAAGAGTCCTGTACCAGTGCTCTGCGTCTGCTGAGTGTTTGTAGCGCCTGCATTTCCAAAGAGACCACCGCCAGTTGCAGGCGCAGGTGTGGTTCCTGTTGTCGATTGACCAAAAAGACCTCCCGGCTTTTGTGCGGCGGCGCCGAAGAGAGACATGTTGCCTGCTGCGGGTTGCGCTGTTGTCGTAGTGTTGGTAGGAGTGGCAGAGGCAGATGACCCAAAGAGACTTCCAGCAGCTGAAGGCTTAGAGGCGGTATTTCCGCTGTTTGATAATGCGCCGGTTAGCAAGAGGGAGGATTTGACGAGGTAGGTATGTTGACAAAGCTCGCGCCGAAAAGTAAAGTAGAAAGTTGAGTGGGTATTATTGGTGATGAATGATTGATTGTTTTGTTAGAGTCGGGTGTGGAGCTTACAAGGCGTTAGCAGCACCGGTGTTGATGCTTAAACCACCAGCAGGACCGCTTGCTGATCGGATCAATGACATACTCAGGGCAAAAAATTACAGCACTTCGATTGAATGCGACAGTGGCTTTAAAGTCAAATTCCTGCAGCTTGACCGTGTTTTGACACGGCGCGACACGATTAAAAAGTCTCCAAGCTGTTTGGAGAAGCCTGCGCTTGGACCAATTAGGCTGTCGGTCAGTCTCGGTGAGCGTCGCTGAGCAGTTGGTAGTAGTACAGGTCAATTAATCCATCAGCTGTCCGGAGAAATGTCGGCGCCGAATACTAAGTTAGCTATTGTACTGTGAGAGCTTGAGCTTGACGTCTTTGTACATACACATTGATTTTCTTGGTATTCACAATTCCCAGCACAATTCAAATCCTACGCGACCCAATTCCTTTTCATCACAGTCGCCAACATGGATATCGACGAGGATGATGATCTCTACCAGCCCGAAGAGCCCAAGCTCGAGAGCGCACCCGCCGAGGATAACAAGCCCACGACAGAGGACTTAGAGGAAGGCGAGGAGGAGGACGAGGGCGCGGCTATGGACGAGGATGACGACGACGATGATGACTCTGTAAGACGTCCGCGACAGGTCTTGATAGTACCAACTGACACTGAATTGTAGGATATCGATATTATCACAGAGCGCAAAGACGGCACGAAACCAGCTCCTCCACAGTACGCGATTCCTGAATGCGCCAACGATACAGAGAGTACTAACGGGTGTTTTCTCCGCTAGACAGTCCAAATATAGCGATATCCGAAATATTCCCCAAAGAACGGCTTCAAACGATATGCCAGCACAACCAGCACCGGTAAAGAAGGAATCAGAATCGCGGGCTTCAGTCAATGTTGCTGCACCCAGCGCCGATAAGACTTCGGCTGCAGCCTCGAAATCGACGATCGATGTGAATGTGAACCCTATTCATCCTGGCACAGGAAAACCTATCACTCAAGTCAACATTGATGAAGGTCAGTAGATTTGACCTGGCCGAGCATCTGTGTTCTGAGACTAACACGACCATATCAAGACCTCCCAGAGAATGACAAGCCATGGCGGAAACCCGGTACCGATATCAGCGACTACTTCAACTACGGTTTCGACGAATTCACATGGGCGCTCTACGCCTCAAAGCAGGAGACTGTTAGAGGCGAGTTTGGAGCCGATGTCTTCGCACAGAACAATAAGAAGATGATGGAGGACTTCAACATGATGATGATGGGCGGCATGGGTATGCCAGGTGGCGGTAACTCGGGAGGTCAGCAAGCGGGCATGTCTGGCGGCATGGATGGCATGCCTCCCGAGATGCAAGCAATGATGCAGCAGATGATGGCCGCTGGCATGGATCCAAGCCAAATGGACCCCAGTCAGATGAACGCCATGTTCTCCGGCATGCAAAACGCTGGAGGAGCAGGTGGCCAGGGCGCACAGGGCGGCCAAGGGGGCAACTTTGGCGGCGGGTTTGGCGGGAATCAAGGCGGTTTTGGCTACGAGCAAAATATGTCTGGAGGAGGAGGCGGCGGCGGTGGCCGAGGCGGATTTGGAGGTCGCGGACGCCGTGGGCGATGGTAGAGCTTCTCAGCAAAGGCACAAGCGTACTAAGAGACTCTAGCCATCTATGTTTACATTATGGAAACAGGACTTTGTCAATTTGATAATGGGAAGAACATGGCGTTGGGGCATTTTCGCCGTTAGGCATGGGAATAAGATAGATCGGCTCACTTCAAGGGCTGCTACTCAGATGGGAATTTTTATCGAGAGTACATCTGCATCTTGACCCTATTCTGTACTTGCAAAAATTACACCCAGACTGAACGATTACTGGTGCAGGTTCACCTGTACAATCTTTGCTGGCTCTGTCTCCCCATCCACAGGCATCGCGTTGGCTCCCGATGTAGCAACGTAAAGAATCTTCTCGTTCGCACTCAACACACACGCTGTTGAGCCCGCAAGTACCAGAGTCTTTTCGTCACCAGCTACTTTGACTGCTGCTCCGCCAGTGGCCGGGATCTGTGCAACTGTGTTGGATATGTTGGTGCACAAGTAAATGGTTCCGTCGCGGGTCACGGCAAAATCGTCGCCAACGACCCCTGATGCGAGTGTCTCCACGGGACCTGCGGCTTGCAGTTGTTGCGTAACGGGTACACGATACATGGAAAAGCGAGTTGTGGTAGTGTAGTAGATGTAAGTTTGTTCTAAAGTGCGATGAACTTTGATCCCGTTGATGCCGACTTGGAAGGGAGCGTCGACTGGGATTGTCATGGTCTCGTCTTCCAACGCAACATTGTATGACCCCGTTTCAACGTCAAGTTTGTATATGCTTCCGTTGAGACAATCCGTGACTAGTACAGTATTGTTATCCCAGGCCACGATGCCGTTGATCATACCGATCACAGGCATATCTGCAACCTTTGTCACTTTGGGCTGTTCCGTCGTAAGGTCTGCAAGCCAGATACTCCATGATCCAGGCTTAGGCTTCGCACCCCCAAGCAGGTCGAACGAGCCCGCACCGATGGCAAAGACATCAGGCTTGAGGGAACATATGCCAGTGAGTGCTTGATGGGGGATGTCTTCAGGGAGAGAAACACGCAGAACTTGGAAGCCAGACGACGTCTCCGGATCAACAGCCCAGACTTCGGGAACATCAAGACGGGTTGTCACGATGATACCGTTGGACTTTATAGCGATGTTCTCAAACCATGTTGGTTGAGTAGTAAGTTGGAACAGTGTCTTGGAAGAAGCCATTGTTTTGAAGTTGATCTATGTAGGAACGCACATGTTCACGTCCATCCATCTTGGCCTGGAAAAACATTTTATATATTGGCCAATTTGGTTGTTAATCCTGCTTTCGATATATTTCAGCTTACTACATCTTGTATGTGCGTGATCTTCTTAGCCTGTAGTGAGATAGTAGTGCTGATGGGAGTGATAATATTAACCCCAACGAATCGATTTGAACTCGTCTCGAGGCTGTAAGCTTGGCCATGCTCTCAGTACTCGGAAAACCCTGAGTGATAGTGGAAGACTATTGCTGACAGCATAAGCACCAGATGTGTTTCATTGATCCATCGGAATATTGGTGGCTTGCATATTGCTATACTACCTTCGTAGGTAGTCTTCTGTCCCGTATCTCGATGTTACTTGTGCATGAGCACCTCAAAAATATGACTTGGAGGAAGTCATGAGTAAGTTGGCCGCCTGTTCTTTTAACCTAGTGAGTGAACTTCGCAACTACAGCCCGTCTACATGATCATCAGTAGTAGCGCACCCTCTGAGGGTACTTGAAGTTCTCATCGCACCAATGTTCAAACTCCTTGCCATCAAACGCAGCTGACCCAGTCTCGTATTTCTTAGTGCCATCCTCAAAGACACACGCATATGAGCTTCCATCAGTCACGTTCAAAGCCAGTGCAGCAATGCAGACTTCTTCCTCCTGCTTCTTCCGCAAGGTGGCTTCAAGGCCAGCATACTGACCTTTGAGGTCAAACCGGAAGCGATCGTCTCGGTATTGAGCAACCCATGCGCAACTGACACCGAGCCAGAGGCCCTTAACTCCAGATACTGTCGCGTGAAGAGTGGTCTGGAGACCGTTGTGGACGATATCAGCAGACAGCTTCCACTTCTCAGTGCCGTCTGCTATGCGAGTGTAGAATGTTCTGTTAGGACCAAAATAGAGGAATAGCGGGCGTTCAACATCATTTTCAGAGAAGAGGTCACCAACTTCTTCGTAGTCCTCAAAGTCGCCAGTGCCTTTTACCTCTGTTATTATCTCAAAGTGTTCATAAACTGCAAAACTTACTTCGGGCAGCAACTTGTCCTGTCCAAGAACGAGTACATCGAAAAAATCGCTTGTTTGGGCCAAGAATAAGATACTCGGAGCTTTTCCCTCCATACTCATGGTCAAGGTCGATGTTCGTGGCCTTGGAGGCCATCTCGTGCACCCGTCTAGTAGAAGAAGATCAGCTATGAGCCAAAGCGATCTCGCATTTGTATGATTACCCATAGCTTCTGATGGGACCACTGAAGAAGTAATGCTCTCCGGCAAGACTGATAACTGGAGGTTCGTGTCTGAAGTCTTCTTGCCGGGTTGGACGGCCGATTGCCATCGAACCACAGACTGTGTTGTGAGCCATGTTGTCAAATTCAATGTGAATTAAGATCAGGAGTAAGTACTTATTAAGTGAAGCAGGAAGAGTGAGAATAGGTAGATTCATAGTCCTTCTTTCCTACTCTTATACTAGGAGAGAAGTGATAGTTACCATGATGTTTGTCAATTAGACTTTGTTGCTTTTGTTTCATGAGGCTAGCGTTTGACCTGAACGTTGTCACATTGGTAGCACAGGACGTTTGTTTGACCTAGATTAGGCACGGAAGGACCGACTGTCTGCAAACGAGGTTGTTACTCGTTTAGTTTACTGGCTGGTCAAACGTTTTCCCAATTGGGCCATTTGTTATTGCTTCTAGGAGACCTCCCTTTGATCCCTCCTAGGGGTGTAATCTTCATAAGGTATCAAATATAGTCAGTCTGCTGACGATCTGTAAAACACAAACACTCCATCCTCCGAACCGCTCCCAGTATCATAACGGGACGTTATCATTAATATGTACAAACGACAAATATCCTAGACATTCCACGCGCTTTGATGGGTATACGAAATCAGCAAACAAAACAACCCCGTTATTCTTCTAGAAAATAATGATCAATTTAGGTAGGAATGAACTTTTGCGAGTCCTTCTGTTGCTGCTCAAATGACTGCGAAAATACTGCCAAGCCGGCGACAATACCAGCAGCCATGAAAAGAACCGAGATGATGGACCAGATCACACCCCAGCACTGAGAGGAGCCACCGTATCGCTTTGCAAACACGCTGGCGTCAGACTCGTTGACTTTCCGAAGAATCAGATCATCGCAGATATCCCAAATGCTGTAGAGCGAAGACATGACACCGATGAAGAGAACGACAAAACGTAAGGCCTCGGCGTGCTTGATGAACCAACAGGCAACAAGGAGTCCGACAGCCAAGAGAACAGTAAGAATGGTCAGCCAATCACGCTTTCCCCACCAGAGAGTCAGGAGGAAGCAGACGCCAAGAACAATGCTGGCTATTTTGCTGGCAACGATGTTGAAGCCGCAGAAGGTGAGCAGGGCGCCGATGATGGAGGAGCCTAGATAGCCAGCAGGTAGAACAAGAGCGCTTGCGCCACCAATGTGGTGAGTTACGCCGCCTTCGTTGGGGTCAAGACTGATAGACTTGACGCGGCCTCCGGTGAAAAGGACGGTGATGGCGTGACCAAACTCGTGGAAGGCAATGACTAGCATCTACAAGCAGTCAGTACATAATGCATTCCTTTTGTGTTCGTGTGACATACCTTGAATGGCCAGAGGACCATGCGGACATAGGGAACGTTCCATAGAATAGCGATAACGACGACATAGACACCGATGATACCCAAAGTGACTTGCTGTGTATGGTTTGGGTTCTGGAGATCGCGTCTGGCCAAAGCATTGATACCCCTTTTAGCTGCGTATTCGATAGCAGCGCTGTACGTATCTGAGTGCGAAGCAGGCGCCATGATGTGTTTCTTTTTGCTCTCGAATTGGGCTTGACGTTCAGAGCCTAACTGAGTATTGTAGTAGGAAGTGACTGTTTACCAGGGTTACCAAGCCAACAAACGAAAGAAGTGACTTGAGGTACGATTATGCGAGAACAAGAGAGAACGATGGTGTTGCGTTAGTTGAAAAGCGCGGACCTTGGTATTTGTTTATTTAAAAATCTTGATCTTCCATTGTCCAAGTTTGCACTGGCATTGGCATTTTAGACGCCTCGTAAGCAGCCTCCTCTAGAATTGTCTTGGCTCGAATCCAATTCCTGGAAGTTGACGCGGCATTCCGAGGCGGAGCTGAAACAACGACCCAGCGCCTCGCTGTAGAATGTGGCTGGGTAATACTCTATTGGTTGGTATTAATAGGGACGGGGGTTGACATGACCAAAAGAATTTGCTGTCAGTCAAACTGGTGAAAGAATTATTGAGCCAACTATCACGAAAACTTTCTGATAATTTGCACCGGTTATTTCTAATGATCATGACTCAGCAGCCCAGTTTTCTGTAACCCTCAAGCCATAGCACTTTTCCCCTGTAAATCACCCTTAAACTTAGCGCCTACGTCATTGCTTCCTTCAACGCTCACCAGCTTTGGCTTGGATGGGGATGATCACGGTTGATTAAAGCCGGCATATAAAAACATTGTTATTGATTGGAATATTTTCGATTGAATACCGGCAGTTGCTCTGCCTTTTATTTCCACTAGCGACAAAAGGCTGGACCCCTCAACCTAACAACATGTCGCTCAACTTGGTGATAATGTTCCTGAGCGTCAGGCACATTTTATCCCATCAAGCTGTTTGTTCGTGGTTGACCTTGTCACACACATTCAACTACTCGATACTCCGTTTGATGTACCGTCCGTGCGAGTGCCCGTTTACTTGAGATGGCCTTGCTATTCAGCCCGTTCTTCTTCTACAAACGCTCTATCATGGCTAATAATGGCCATCATGGCACGGGCTGATCAACGCTGGCGTTTGTCAACCCATTGCTTCACAACTTAGCTCTTGTCTACACTCATCGCAGGAACAGAGAAACATGATAAAACCACAAAATCCTCCTTCAGACCGCCCCATCTATCATCGCCAACTATCCCAGTTCTGTGGGCCCAGAGACCGAACCAACAACCAGGATTTGCGCAAAAAATCGCGTTCTCATGCCATGATACAGTACCACAACGGACACTAAAAAAAGGAACACGCTGTATTAAAAGGACGATGGATTCCGCACCACAGATCCCACCCATCCCTTCCTCGCCATCCTTCCAGACGACACAGAGCGCTCTTGATACCGTCATGGCGGCTGATTTCGAAAAGCAAAGTTACTGGCACGAGCGCTTCGCGTCCGAAAAGGCTTTTGAATGGCTCCTCCCATCCGCCGAGTTCACCTCTATCATCGAGCCCGCTCTTGACCGACTTGACCCGGACACGGCCCGTATCCTCCACATCGGCTTCGGCACAAGCGACCTTCAAAATCACTTCCGTGCCCGGGGCTTCCGTCATGTTTTAAACGTCGACTACGAGCCACTTGCCATTGAGCGTGGTCGCGATCTCGAAAAGAAGGCTTTTGGAGATGTTCAGATGCGTTACGCTGTTCAAGACGCCACTCAGCTGGATCTGAGCGAAAAGTTTGATCTTGTCGTTGATAAAAGCACTGTCGACGCCATCTCATGCGGCGGCGTAACGGCGCTGCGCCGCATGGTTGCTGGTGTCAGACGTTGTCTTGCAGATGATGGTATTTGGGTATCATTAAGCTTCTCGGCCTACCGCTTTAATCTTAACGATCTACCTTTCGACGTTGAAGTACTTGCCAAAATTCTCACCCCAAAACTATCACTGAATGATCCAGACATTTATCACTGGTGTTACCTTTTGCGACCAAAACACGACACACCGTTTGGCTCGCCGTATTGTTCAGATGACAATCCTCTTGAATAAGGCTGAAAAGGCGCTGGAGGGCAGAGTAGCGTCCGGGTGATTAACAACGATGGATGCGGCGGAGCGGGAACCTCATCCTTCCTTCGCTCTAGCGTGTCCCGGCTGGATGGTCCACCTTGAAGGAATCACCCAGCATAAACATGACAACCCCAGAGGATTGGCCACAGCGCGATCACATTTGGGTCTGTGTCCCGATCTATCAATTTTCAATGTCTCAGAACATTCATGAGCAGTATGACTGCACCTTGATACGAGAAACGCTGGAGGACTTACATACAAGGGTATATAAGCTATCTTTTTGCAACATAATATAATTTTCACAACGCAAAAATGGGACAAATGAGTTGTTTATCTCATGTCATTATCATGCTAATACAGCATTATTCTATGCCAATATCTTCTCTTTTTGTAGAGACCGTGACTCGTAATAATATTTTTTTAAAGCCGTCATCAACTCTCGCCCGAGTACCATTAACGCCATCCTATGCTAAATTCATCATGCCTCGTCAATTTAGAGGCCAAGACTTAGGCTGTGGCCTTTGAGGCCATGTGTCCATCTCCAGGGACGACTCTCCGCTGTCCGTACTCTTCTGTCGAGTCGTGTTGTTGTGATAGCCCCCCTCGACATCGATGTCATCATCGTCTAACCTCACTCCTTTCGACCCTTTTTGGAGACTATTACTCCAATTTCGAGAATTCTTCTTGGGGCTGGTGATAACAGTAACGACTCCAGGAGCAGTGCCGGGAGGGTAAATGTTCGACTGAGTGTTGTTGTAGTAACTGCTAGACTTTGATCGAAACATGTTTCTGAACAGGGGTCGAAGGGCCGGAACGCTTCCACAGATGACACCTAGGTTTGCTTCGACGGCGGTCCAGATCCAAAGGTGAAACCCCTCCCAAGTTACATCGTACGTTTCGTCGGTGACCCAATGAGTGTAGTAGGCGCGCATAGAAGCAGCAAAAACAACAACCAGACCTAGCGAGAAGACGACGATGAGGGCAATGCGTTGTGATAGAGGGAGTTTGAGTTGAAAGAGTGTCTGCAAGGGCAGAGCGCAGACGAGAAGATCAGTTAAGACTGTAGTAATTGCTTGGCTCCTGTACATGAACGAGATTAGTCAAGTCCGGAAGAGATACTGGTGGTATACTTACAGCACACCAGGGCCTTCTGGATGACAACTATCACCTCCTGTCAAAGCCCAGTAGGCAGAGGTAGGTCTGTATCGGATTAGTATAAGAGCTCAGGGGCAGCAAGGATGTGAGATTTTGTCGACTTACCGGCATTGCGTCCATAGCACGATCAGGAAAGCAAAGATAAGTGATGTGACGATAACAATTGAGACATAGGTCAAACGTCGAAGCCATGAGTGAGCAGGGGCAATGCGCAGATACGAGACAAGGATTGAGTTCTTTGCCAATCCCGACGAGAACAGGAAGAGTGTCTGGGCAGCAAGCGAGACTTGTCGGCCTGTTTCGGCTTGCGTCTTTGTGAGGTCCCAAACGTGGATGTTCCAGCCGTATAGCTGGGCTGCGAGAATAACACAGACAGTGACTCCAATGCCGAAAATCTTGAGTCCGTCAGCATTGTGATCGATGTTGGCACATGCAGCCGAGGCAAGAGAGAACTTACCATGGCGGCCAGCATAAGCCAGTCGTCGAGGCCATGTTTGTTGACTTTGAATATCCGGACATAGAGTCGGGCCATGAGGGTGAGGATGGCGACGGACATGATGCTGATCTCGACAATGAGCAGTGCAGGTCCACGGTGCTCTGGGTTGACATGATTCGGCTTTGGCCATGTAGCCACGACCTCGAGTGGTGGATTGCGCATGATGTCGTTTTGTTCAGTAGGTAGTGACGTTTACTACTACTTCCACTGTTACTGTATATGGCTGAGGCAACTCAACTGTCAAAGATCAAGAAACAGAGAGAGGGACCCGCAAACAAAGGAAAGCGAGAAACAGGAGGATTATCATTATAAGTATGTATGTATCTCTTGTCCGCATTGCATGAAAAGAGTGGTTCGGGCCTCCGTCTCCCCCATGGTTGGCTTCAAGCCTTGACCCGCCTCCACGCAAATGAAGCCGTAAGAGGCAAGTTGAAGATTTGAAAAGAACTTAGCCGTATCAGGACCCTGCTAATTAGTTTAGTTGCATTATTACGACATCGCGTGACGGCGGGTTCCTGGGTGATGGCTTACACGGGGATGTGGAAGCGCTGAAAGGTTGGGAAGGCCGCCCATCGTATGTGGCACAAGGGTAACCCCCCAGTCTAGAACGAAAGGGATTTTCTTCTAGCAGTTGCAGAGGCAGATTGATTGGGGGCCCGGGAGTACGGGAGCAGGGCCTGTCGGGGGGGCAAACCCACCGATTTCTGACATGGATGGACATGGACAAGGACATGGAGTTGGATGACTCTACCTATACCGGACATACTCTACTGACGAGGTCTAGCTTCCGGGCGGAGCTTTAACGATATGCTAGAGGCCAAGTTGGCTACTGGGCTCCGTAGAGGAGCCGAGGTTGCAGCCCTAGGGTACGTCGATTATCATTGATCGATCAGAAGCGGAGGCTCGTGGCTCAGTACCGGGGCCTGTAACTAATAAGCGACCAGAAACGACTGTCATCTCGCAAAAGCTGTTTAGCAAAAACGGACCGACAGAAATAGACTTGAGCCATCATTGGATGTCGACTTGACAGCTGTCACACCTTAACAGAGCTATTAAGCAACATGGTGAAAAGTTCTTGTCTTTTCTTGGGTGATTATATGGTGATCCAAAATGCTGATCAGTTTCCCCTCTTTCTGTCTCTTGGTTGCAGACATTTCTCAATTCTTTTCATTCTTCATTCACTCCCATCTTCACATGTTCACCTGAAAAAAACACTCTCTACAAAGCTATTCAACGCCATGGATTCATTCTTACAGTATGAATATACACAATAGGCAGGTGGGCGCATGAAAGAGGGAGGTTCCAGGGTGAGGTTGACGCCACTGCATGACATTCCAGTACGTACAGTATGTACCCAACTTACAACACTCTGCCCGCCGTCAAGGGTGCATCTGTCAGGGGTAATGGGTAAAAAAACGTGATAGAGAGACATTGGCGACCGTCTAATAATTCGCTCGGACCCTAAACCGTTGCAAGTCTCATATTCGGCCAATTATCAGTTGGCCGCGACCACCTCCATCAATCGGATATACAGACTGAAATGGAAGTTCCCTGCATTTCGTATATACAGAGATTTCGTAAACATTATTAAATCCTATCGATAGTCTCAGGTGGGAACCAGACAAGCGTGTGTCTGCCAAAAAGCAATATAACTTCCAAACATGTTTGTAATCTACGTTTCGGGATGACATCGTTTCGCAATTTATCTTAAACGATTATCGCTTTAACCTTATCAGGAAGCTGGCCGCGAACATGCATCGAATTTTTAGATAGAGTTTCAATAAAAACATCTACACCTGACCTAAAACTACCTACTTGCCCTCCTGTATATGAGTGACATTCAAAATCATTTGCCCACAACCCGATGGCTGAAGATCCAAATACAGCCATGCAAATACCTCATTGCAGACTAGAAGAGACCTTCTGGTCTACCATATGATGGCTGATCTTAATATAAGTACTAACCTGAAGCGGATATATCGGCAATGATTTGAAGCACTGATACTACCAGTTCAATTTGCAGTTTCCATCATAGTGCAAAGCTATTTTGATCAAGTGCAAACTATCGTCGTCAACTACCGGAGAAGTGCTCCATCTGGAAGAGTGCCGGCGAAGAGCGATGATCCGCTTCTCGGATCCTCATCAATCTCGGCACGGTTGAACCGTAGCTGGGCGGCCCACAAAGCAAGCTTCGTTGACCCAGCACCTGTGGATTTTCCAATGGAGATTGAACCCTTGAACAGCGAAAGACTTCCCCGGTTGTTTCGAATCGCAAGTTCCTGGGTCTAGAGTATGTCATCTCGTGCTCAAGAAAAAGAAACAAAGTGCAACACTGTCACCGACTTCTGTCTTGCTGCAGAATATCATCACGGAGAAGAAACCCCGAATGTACCGCCGAAAAGGAGTGAGACTTAGGCAAAGAACTATGCAGCTCTATCCTAAAGAGGTTTTCTATCTGCTTTCACACGAAGGAACCTACGATATCTATGATGGAGGCTTGCCGTTGACCGTGTTTGGCGATGCGGTCCAATCAGATAACACGGTTGACCTCTAACATGGCTAGCAAACGATTCAGCTCTATGACCCTCGTCTGGTTTATTGACCTGACGGATAGAACATTTTTGTGATGTGCTGATGTGTGCTGCAGTGACGAACTACCTAATATAGAAACATTCAGCCGAGCTTCAAAGAACAAGAAACAACAGTAAAAGGGTTCATTCAAAATAACACGAGCCGACTTACAGATTTTGTCTCTTGTACCCTCGGCAGTCAATCTCATAACGACCCGAGATTCATATATCTAGCCTTTCTGTATATGGTCTCTATTTTATGTATAGTACCCTAAATAAACGCGGTTCTCATGATATGATATTTATTGCAGAGTTACACGGAATTATCAAGTTAAGCTTTAACCCCGCTTCTCTCCACCCCGTCCCGGGCCGTCCTGCTTTAATAACCTCCGAGAGGTGGTTAGTATGTAGACAACATAGCAAGCTGTTTTGACTGCAAATGGGTTGCAGGGATCCAGGGGGTTCGGAATACAGAGTAAAAAGAAACCACGAGCAAGCTATGCCAAAAGTAATCCAAGAGGTCAATATCTGGGATCATGGGCTGAGGTGAGAGGCGGGCTTAGGAAGGAAGGATCAACCCCACTCCTCCGCATCTGAACGCCGAATGATGTGAGGTAGGTAAGTGAGGAGAGTCTCATTGACACCTTCCTTGACTCTCTTCCCTCGTATCTATCGAAACAAGTATCTTGATCAATCATCATCCCTAATACTTTCCCATCCTCACATCAAACTAAAACATCTTCACCGTCACTCACAATGTCTCAACCTGATCCGAAGCGCGTCAAGACTGATGACGAAGCTCCCTATGAGCTTATCTACTGGCCCGCCATCCCAGGCCGCGGGGAATTCGTCCGACTCGTCTTTGAAGAAGCCGGCGTTCCCTACAAAGACATTGCGCAGAACCAAGAGGAAGGTTTTGAAGCCATTAAGAAACTCACTGCCACCGACAACATCGGCGATGATCACAACCCGCCTGCTCTAGCTCCTCCAGCGCTCAGGCACGGCGATTTACTCATCTCCCAAACCACAAACATTCTTCTCTACGTCGCACCAAAGGTTGGGTTGGCGCCTAAGGAGGGCAATGGGTTATACCATCTGAACCAGATTGCTTTGACTATCATGGATGGGCTCGTGAATGAACTCCATGATACTCACCACCCCATCGACATTAGCGCGTACTATGACGACCAAAAGGATGAAGCCAAGAAGAGATCTAGCTTCTTTGTCAAGTCACGTATTCCCAAGTACTTCAAATACATGCAGCGACTGCTGGATGCCAAGACTAGCGGAGAAGGACCATGGTTATACGGCGATAGTCTTACTTACGCAGACCTCGTACTATTCCAGGTGAGTATCTCGACACCTTGAAAATTGCCTATACTGCAAGTTACTAATTCTTCTTTAGGCTGTCGATGGTACCAAGTTTGCTTTCCCTAAATCTGTCGAGAAATTGGAAAAGTCTGGCGAATACTATGGTGTTTTCAAATTATACGAAGCCGTCAAGGAGAGACCCAACATCAGCAAATATCTTCAAAGCGATAGACGCTACGCCTACTCGGATGGTATTTACCGATACTACCCTGAGCTGCAAGAAGAGTAAGGACGAGATATTTATTAAATTGAAATAGCATCACAAGTTTTGCATGCGGGGGCCTCAGGGTATCAGAAATATTGTTCGCTTTGACCATAAGAGACAGAATTAATAGGTCGGCTTATAACACTTGGATCTAACCTCTTGGGTTATTTATTCTTGTACCGTAAAGCTCAGTGGCCAACCTTTCTCGTGGGGGCCAACTTCCGGGGATATTTGAATGAAAGGCAGAGATTGAGATTGCTTAAACTACTAATAGAAGATAAAAAGCCCAAGAACAAGGCAAATGTGGCCCAGAATACCTAACTAAACTATTTGATCCCCAGACAAGCAGACAAGTCTTTCGCAACGCCAAAGTTTACCTAGACCAACTCCAAAATCCCAGTGTCATGCAAGTTGCCGTAACATTTTCCTATCCGTATACCCATTTATCCCTTCCCCCCGGATTCGTAACGACCTCATATATCATGGTTGATGTCCGTAGTACCCCGTATCAATATTTTCATGCCTCACATAGGCATTGTCTTTCCTCTGCTGCTGCTGCATCACAGGACCAACGCCCAGCGTATGGTCATCCCACTCCACGGCAGGTCTTTTTTCGCCTGATCTCGTCGTCAACTCGCCATACAAATACGTCCCGCCCAGCTCCTTGATGCGCTGCTTTCGCTCGTCGCCATCCATTGCTGCCATGCCACTGAAGTGGTCCACCATATTACTCTCACTGACGTAGTACATCGCTCCTGCAATAGAGCGTGGGTCGACGGGCATATCTGGCCACCGGATGAGAAAGCTGATGATGATTGTGATGGCCATCAGAGCTAAGATCCCGACCGATATGCGTGCACAGATGTCGTGGGAAATTCGCACCTGCGACAGAGAATAGGGGATGTTTGCCAGAAGAATAGGCATGAACTCCGAAAAGACGGCCATTACTGCCACAAGTCCTGGGAATATTTGGCGGTGCTTGACAGCAGACCAAAAACCAGAAAAGGGGTTTGTTGGACGTGTTAGCAACACCGAGTTTGAAGCGGACTGGGGGCCATGGGACATGACTTGGTACGGAACCACCATTGTAATGGCTAGGTAATGTTAGCGATAGTTCTTCATGACAGGATTGGTAAACTCACTGATAAAGAAAGCTGTCCAACTGAATGATATGACGACACCAAAGGTAGCAAATAAGAATCGAACACCAAAGGTCTGACTATTCATGAAGTTCTTGAACGACGATGATTTGTCGAGTGTCAGATGGTAGTAGAGCAGGAACACCATCAAACCAAGAAGAAATGTCAAGAACGCTAGTCGCCAGGCGAGACCCAGAAGAGCAAAGGGATTTCGTCGACCGGTGCTCACAACTTCCGTGTCAACAGAGCCCGGCTCTGACGACAGCTGATCTTGTTGCAGATTCTCCCCAGCATCATCGTAGAGCACGACGCCATACTCGGTGTTTCCGGCGTGATTCTCAAAGAAACCAAATCCGTATCGTTTCTCGCCCATTTCCTTTTCGATCTTACGCTCAGAATCCTGGCGGGGTCTGATATCTTTATTGGCAGCCAGAGATGCAATACCTGCGACACTCCACGGGTTTGAGTATAGACCAGTGTGAAAGTCTCTCAGGGAAAACAACAGCGCGCATAGAAGCAAGATGATCAATCCTATGAGAGCCAGAAGGATGCGCGAAGATAGCGGAGAGACACCCAGTGCCGGAGCACAGCCTTCAAAGGCGTCGATCTTGCACTGTCCATGCATCTTGAAACCGATAGCCTCGACTGCGATCGGTGCCAACAATGCAGAGAACCAGGCAATGAGCATTGTGATGAAGGGCACGGGGTGGCCCTCAAGCATGATGTTGAAAGGCTCTAAAATACTGCCCAAGCCACCAAAATGGAGGTTCATCGACTCCGGTCCTCTGGCGCCATAGTCTTGGTTCATGGCATAGAACGGTTGAAATAGCTGAGCATTGTAATCGATGACTCGGGCGGGAATCGATAGCATGACTGCCAGCATTGGAGGAAGGAATTTGCCGAGGAAGTACTTTGCAGCATCAAGTTCGAACACTGTGACAACTGTCTTGACTACTCCGCCGGTCTCGTCGGATTCAGATGTGTCGTCGGTGGCGGTGGGAGCAATCGTCGTGGTTTTCCCGTATGTCCTTGTAGCGCCCTTGACAGTCGAGATCCAAGTCGAAGAATCTGTACGGTCCGAGGTTATGGTCTTGAGCTTCTCCGAAGACTTTGTCGACACAATAGTGGTAGGCGCAGCAATCCTAGTGACCACGGCTGAGGAAGCAGCCTTTGTAGATACGACCTTGTTAGTTGTAAGTAGGCCATCTATACCGGTCTCAACGACATCGACTGTAGTCTCGACGGGTCCAAATTCGCTCACGAATGTCTCAATGCCATCGGAAATAACCACGTTCACCGTCTCAATATCCTCGACTTTGGTCACGTAGGTTGTTGGATCCAGTTTTTCAACTTGCTTGACAGTGCGGTCAGGGTCGACGGTAACAACATCGATAACGGTGGGCTTAGCCTTCTCTGTTGGCTTGGGTCTCGGCATGGGCTTTTGGTTCGTATCGGTATATACAGAAGTGATCGTGATTCGACCGTATGAGACATAAGTGCTTGCCGAGGCAGTCGTTTCTCCCACGCTCTCGTATACAGTAGGCGCCTCTTCAGTGATTACGTGGGATACGACTTTTGTTTCTCCGTCTTCGACAATTGTAGTCCAAATCGTTTCTGTCCGGTCCGCTTCCAGGGTTGAGGTATATGTGCCGACCACTCCAGGCAATGAATACGCCTGAGTGATGGTGATTGCTTCTGAATATGTCAAGGTACCAGGAGCGGCAGAGTCGGGTCCTGAAGGGTATATGTAAGAGTAACCAACGCTAACGCTTGTAATAACCGACTCTGATACTTCTGCCGGCTTGGTGGTGACGACTTCTGTGATGACCTTTGTTGGTATGACAGTCACATCTACACTGGTAAACGTTGATCCGTCTTTGACAGTTGTTGTATAGCCCCAGCGCGTGGTGTACTCTGTTGTCGTGATCATTTCGGTGTATTTGCCAGTGGTGCCAGGCACTGTGACTACAGTAGAGATATCGCTCACGATGACTGTAGTCGCTAGCAGTTTTCCATTGATTGCTGGGGTCATGGGCAAGTCTTTCGAGTCATCTCTTGGAAAGTTGGGATTGTCGTTGCGATACCGCTTGTGGATGATCTTTGCAGTTCCGTCAGAGTTGGGCATTTCTACCAACGCCCAGATAATAAGGCCCATGACGCCCAGGAGAAACACGATCTGCCCGACTATAAAGTACCATCTCAAAGCAGTCGGTCGATAAAAGGTCTTCTTTCGGTTGGTGGGGAGTTTCTCCGAATTGGTCTCCCACAAGACATCGTCTGTCGCTTGAGGCTCATAACGAGCGTCCACGCCAGCCTGGTTTGAATACATTGTAACAACAGCGATCTTGCAATTCTTCCCCTACAAGAAGGAGAGGATCGATAACCAAGACATGAATGAATAGAAGCGAGTGTAAAGTCATGAAGCAAAGAAATTCACCGCTCAGAAAGAGGGGGAGACATCGAGGCAGCCATGTTATTATCAAGGATGACCCAGCCTCAGGACTCTTAGCTGCCAGCCATCACGTAGGACATAAACATAGCATAGCCGCAAATATGCATTGGGGATGGGCGGGTTTGGCCGTGCTTTGCTGACAGTCCCCTAGTCCTAGGGAGTCTAACTCAGATCTCGAGGCAGCAATTGGTTGTTTGTGCGGTAGTCAAACGAGTGGCGCTGGGCTGAGCTGCAGCTGCGTTAGACCAAATAGGGCTGAATCTCCTTAGCAGGGGTTTAAGCTGTTCTCGTTGGTTCAGCCTGAGACAACGTTGCAAAGTAAAGGATCGAAGACAAGGATGCGGCTGAGGTGAGCAAACTAAGAATATCCACCAAGTAGACCTACCGTTCAAAGGCATGTTCACCCTTGGCGTGCGGGCATTCGAACGTCGCTGTGTTACGGCTCCGAAAACCTGCGCCTCTTTTTCTTCGACCTTACTGGAGGTTCTTCTTCACAATCACTCTGAGTATCTTCGCAGACACATATACTCTGAGTGTCTGCGTTGCCTTGACGTGGAATTAGAGGAGTTTTCAGCACATTCCAGTCTTCAACCCAGTCAAGTGTGCTCGGCGGTGCAGGAACAAGTAGGTTTCTGAAGACGTCAACAGAATTAGATTCATCGTTGGCTTCCTTAGAAGCAATATGGCGAAGACGACGTAGGCTGCTCCGCATTCTACGCCTCTGCCTTCTGTTGAGTTGAGTTTCTGGGACGCCTTTAATAGCTATTCCTTGACCAGCAACAGCTGTGCTAGTACGCAGTGGTGATGAAGACATATTCTTGATGTTTTCGATGGTACCCTTGATGCTGTTTTAGCAGACGTGATTTTGTAGATCAGTGTTTTGCTGTCGGTTATCCTTGATCTGTTGGTGAGATAAGCGATTGGCAGCGTATTTGGTAGTCTGTGTTCACGAACGAGTGAGAGAAAGAGCTTCTGTCAAAGGTAGCAGAAAAATATGACACGCTTGAAGGGTTTGCGAGGCAGCTGCCTCTGAACTAGTATATACAACCAAGGAAAGTAACTTTCTTCAAGTGACTCCCGACTTCATTAGGTTTTGCATGAGAGTTTGCTATACCCATCACTCCATCGCAGTCCTCCCATGATAGCAATCATCATCGCCAGAGAAACAACGACACTTGTCGTCCCGTAGACCCACGAACTTCGCCTTCGTAGACCGGCGAGTTCAGTCACCCAAGTAGAAATGGTGGTCAAACACCCGCAGAATCCATCTTCAATGCCCTGCAGTACCTGGCAACCGACAACTCCACCAAGCGGCACGTGTGCAAGATCCCACGCCATTCCCAACAACATTGTTCCCAACACATTAGCAGAGAAGGTCCCCATGGGGAATGTCGCCATCTTTCCATTGAGATGAAGGGATAAGTAAAAGCGCAAGAGACAACCCAAGGGAGCGAACACCAGTGCAAAGATGGCTTGACCTCGCCAGGCTTCGTGGGGTGGGAAGATGGCGAGCAGTACAGCGCCGAGCCAGCAGCCCCAACCAAGGAGCACAGCCAGCGGATCAAGCACGCGCCGACTCAGCGAAAAAGGAATCGAAGGCGTTATACGCTCAAGACCGACAGCCAAGTGAGTACCTACAAACAATCCGGACACCGATAGCGCAACTGTTGTAATGATAACTGCCAACATGGCCATGAAAGAGTACCCTCCATTGCGGCTCGTAGGCGAGTCTGGCCACCCAGGAGTCGCCAACTCGTTAGACAAGGCCAGGAAAACGTCTTTGATGAAACTTGAGAAGGTTGTGAAGCTTCCGCAAAAGCCCGTCGCAAGTCCGATGTACATCGGAATCGTCTTTTTTGTGGCCAAGTGTGCCCGCTTCGCTGCGTCCAGATCTACCTCCATACGCCGACTCGAACCAGAACCGTCCTCTCCTTCGCTGCGCTTATCTGCGGCACTCTTAATGGCATTGTCGTACGTTGGTGTCCCCCATTCGTTACGGAAAAGCTTCCGGTCTTCGGCAAGAAAACCCATGACCAGACTTCCAGTAAAGTTCGCCCATATCGTGTTGAAGATAACAGGAGTCCCGCTATAACGCGTCAATGCCGTCAAACCTAGGCGCGCTAATGTTCCGAAAATCGCGAAAAGCACGAGATACGAGTGCGTGTACAGCTGAGTGAGAAGCTTTGATGGTTTCTTCTCTTCTGTCCCTCGTGTTGGAGGCTCCGGTTCTTCGATCGTATTTCCGCGGCGAGCTACGCTGCTTTGCCTCGTCGATCGACCACATGTCGGTCTCGGTGACAGCGCATCAAGTGCTGGAACTGATGTGGTCTCGTTCAAGTCGCTATAGTCTTGGGGAACGTCGTAGGCGCCAGAGTCGCATCGCTTTACCTGGGATGGCGATCGAACCGAGTCGTACGCAACAGCGTTGTCGAGGTCTTCTTTGCGAACATGCTTTTCTGTGTTCTCGCCAATAGCACTGTGCTCTTCTGGCGCATGGTGAACTCCAGCACTCGAAGGCCGCTTCTGATCGGGAAAGTTGCTTGACATGTCGCGCTTTTTTTCAGGTGATCACTTCAAGTTAGGAATCTCGACGTGCCGCGATAGCAGGAGTGGTAGAGAGGTTGTGTTATGATGTTGGAGAGAAGGTTGAATGTTCGTTGATATTAACTATGGCTGGCTGTCAAAGTTATGGCTTGTGGCTAGATCTAGCGGATATGACGGCATATTGTGAGGAAAGTAACCTCCCGAAGGATCTGGCACTAGAGATGAACTGGCGAGTCTCTGTATTTAATCAAGTGGAGGCGTTTCTATCGAGTATAATTGTGGAGGAGAAGCAAGGGTCTAGAAGAAGGAGATAACAAGCCACAGTTATTCGTACAGTAGTACAGATAGAGAGGACAATATGACGGTTCTCGTCTAGTCCAATTGTATTCAATTGATGCCTAAACAAGGGTCATTATCAACTCAAGGGACTCTACAGACCAAATACATTTGTTGATTCTCACCGCGTTTCGATAACAGCCCTGTAAAACGATACCTAACAAACGAGACGAAACGGAGCTCACCGCTTATCTTATCGCACCCCGCCCTCCTCCGGGCATCCGCCCACTGTCTTTGCTCTGTAACTAAGCTCTACCCCGCCGTCCTTGTGATCCCTCCCGCTTAGACCGTCGATTGGATCCATCACTTCAAGGTAAGCCCAGGCAACTGTACTATAGTCCATGTACGGTAGTACAAGATATGCTGATAAAGAGGTATTGTATTGCACCGTGCTGTGTTGCTTGACGTGTCTCTCTCTAATACAAAACCCCCCTCCTTTCTCCTTTCTCTCCTGTTGCACTCTGTCCTTCTCCTCCTTCTTCCTCTCCTTGGCTTCGTCCCAGCATCTATCTATTCTGGTGCTTAATCGTTTCCTCGTAGACTTCTTACACTTGTCATTGTGAACCAATTCAGATACATACAATGTCTTCTCTACCGTCCAACGTCCATGTCTCTCAGCACCCCTGTCTCGTGGCCAAGCTGAGCCAACTTCGCTCAAAGTCCATCAGCCCTAGAGAAGTCAAGTCTTTGATTCATGAGGTTTCTTTGATCGTCTCTTGTGAAGCTTTTGCTTCATCTCTGCAAACCTCAGAAGGGTCTCAGGTATGAAATATGATGAATCTATACACGCCGAGCTACGTTAACAGTTACAAGGATGAGACACCTTTGGGCTTCCAATTCAAGTCTACAACAGTTTCGCCAAGCACCATGTGTCTAGTGCCAATTCTGCGTTCCGGCCTTGGCATGGTTGATGGTATGTTTTATCCCAAGGACCAGAAGAGCTTCAAACTGACCCTTTTCAGCTGTGCAAACCATGCTCCCTGTAGCAGTCCCAGTTCACCACTTGGGCATGTATCGTGAGCCTTCAACTCTCGACCCAGTCGAGTACTACAACAATCTTCCTCAGCAGTCTTCCAGCGAAAAGGCCAGCAGTCTCGCTATCTTGGTCGACCCTGTTATTGCAACCGGAGGCACCTGTGCCGCCGCCATCCAAACGCTCCGTGAATGGGGTGCAGAACGGATTCTTGTTCTCTCTGTTATTGGAGCCAAAGAGGGTGTTCAGCGAGTTGCGGCTGAGTGGCCCGAGGGATGTGAAGTCTGGATCGCAGGAGTGGACAATGAGCTAACCAGCAATGGTATGTTGAAGCCCGGTCTGGGAGATGTTGGTGACAGGCTATTCTTGACCATTGGTAAATGAGTACGCGTCAACGATTTCTTTTTAGATGGCTGTGATTCCCATTGCATCAATATAAAGGTTAGGTAGAATACATTTGTTATATACCCATTACTGTTCAAGGGACCACAAATTGCTCTTCATCAAGTAGGGTGCTCTCTTTCCAGCACTCGTCGATCCAAGCCCCTGTTACCACTCGCGGTTGTATAGGCCTTGAGCTCAACTCTTTGCGTATCATATCAGCTACCTCGCCAACCTGCATCGGGTCGTCGCCTTGTATCACAACATGAGTCACGGATAAGTCGTTTGCGTCATCTGTGACACTTCCTCCACCATACCTAACAAGATTCTTTAGCCTCGAGATCCTTTTATCGCCAGCTTCCACGGCGTGGAGTAGCACCACGCAACGCCGAAAGGTAAAGCCCTTTAAGGACCCCAGGTCTTTTCCACGTTCCTCAAGCTGTTGCAGGAATTCATTCTTGTCAAAGGCTATGCCGTCCTCTATTTTTGGCATGTCATCCATCACTTGTTTAAGCTCTTCGATAGATAGATCGCGTGTGTAGCTATCGCCGAACTGATCTGTGTTGTCGTTCGCCGACCTTTTCAACGCATCGGTTGCGTGGAATAGATGTGTTTCCTCAAATGGCAAAAGAAACGCGCCCAAGTCCTGCTCGAGGCAATCTCTAAGCCATTTGGGGCGGATGATGTTCACTTCCCCTCCTTTTATAAGGCTTGCCACCTTGACAACCTTCTTGTCAGCGATAAGAACCATATTCGTACCAGGTGCTGCTCGTTGCGAAATGACGCCGCCATTCTCCTTGATGATGGTCTCAAGTTGAGTTTTTGTCTTTTTGTAGGGTCTGAGTGCTTCAGAAAGAATACAAAATTCCAGGCCTTCGAATAGTTTTGTCGTCTCTCCCATAAACTCGGCCACGTTGGTGTCCTCTCCAACAATGGTGAGTTCTCTCTTGACTCGTTTGGGGTTGTGCCGCTTCCTGTCTTCAACCGTCATCGCCTTCTCCTTTGATTCTTCGTCGACACGCTGTTTCAACTCTTGGAATTCCTCAATTGATAGAGCAGTATTCCAGCTCCGGTCCAATCGCAGACGCCTGAACCGTGGGAATCGCAAAGTGAAACCAAGAGCGAATGAATCAGAAGGCCCAACACTGGCGGCTTTGACCGAGACCACAACAGAATCTTTGGGCCGAATCCAAACATCCGGGCGCTCAAATTGCCTAGCCTCACCTCCTCCCAGCTCAATATACTCTGACGGTGGGTTTCGTTGATCCCATTCGATCCATTTGCCTTCCGTTCTATGCCGGATTTCCGCATAGTCCTCTGCGCGAAAGCCACCACCAACTTTGAAGAAACTAAAGCACTTTTCAGGATTCGCACCAGCTTGTATATGGTTTTGCGTGACACGCAGCCCACACAGGAAACTTGATAGAGCGCCACCTCGTTTTCCTGTGCCGTAGTAGCCAGCAATAATGACACAGTCAAGGGACTCTCCAAACTCGGACATGTATTCAGGCTTCACTTTGAGCCAGTCGTCGTTTCGGCTGTTGAGGCGGTACATGGACCGTGGGTTCTTCAAAACAAGGCCTTCGGAAGCGTTAGCAACCACTTCGCGAAGAAGAGGCTCGATAGCATCGGCACTCGTTGCGCTGGTGTATTCGTGGATCTCGAGTCGACGGTGAACGGGTATTATCGCCTTTTCTAGAGCTCGATGTCGGTCCCGTAGGGTGTACTGTGTCAGAGGCTTGTTATTGAGGTAGAGTATGTCAAACACTCGAAATAGAGGACGGTGACCGGCTGAATCTGTACCCGACTTGTTTTGCTGCTCAGAAATTGCTGCTGTTTTGAGGGTGCCGAAAGGCACTATCTTGTCGACACCCATATCCCAAGTGATCATCTCGCCGTCCAAGATCAAGTTTTTCACGCCGGATGCAAAGGCATTCTTGAGATGTCTGGTAAGACTCGAGGTTTCGTCTTGGAGACCGTCACCGTAAAGATATGTGTAATCTTTAGCCTTTCGTGACCAGAAACAAAACTTCCTGCCACCTGGGTGACTCTTATCCTGGACCATATGCACTTGCATACGCTCGCCATCCAGCTTCTCTTCGATCCAAAATTCGGGGTCTTCTTCGGTTGGTCGAAGGAGTTGAATCATCTTTTGGAAAGACGCAGGCATCTGAAATTGAGCCAGCTGGGGTTGGAAACATTGCATCAGAGCTACGCCTGTCTCATCCTGTTCAAGACGAACTTCTGGATTCCAGAGTTCCCAACACACACGCTTCAAGCTTGACGAGACACTGAACAAGGCGTCACCATCGGGATGCCAAAGATCTAAGAAAGTTTTCTCCGTAGCACCGACTTTCATCTGCTTGAGGACTATTCGAATAAGCCACATAAGCTCTTCAGAATTCATGCGATGGTAGAAAATTTCAAACACACGCAGATTTTCTGTTTCTCCGCTGGAAGCCGCAAGCTTATCTAGCTGCTCGTTCACCTCGGCGATTGTCATGTTGCCGACCTGTGTTCGCATTGGTCTCTTTGAGATGACCTCGAAGCAACGTCCAGCAAAGTCACCGGCCAGTCGAGATGCCATAGTCTGGCCAGGCAACTTCCAATGCAAAAGGTTGTAGCCATCTTCGGAGTTTTTGTCGATCTTCATGAGCTTGACGAGTAGTTTTCCAATTGCGTTCTCTTTGAGGCCATAAACTCCACGGTCGCGATCCTTATCTGGGAGAATCAAGCGCAACGCAGGATAGAAATCGGGACCAACTTCTTTGCGCCATCGGGTAATGAAACGGTCAATGATGTGCCGACGTTGTTCGTGGGGGGAGAGCTTGTTCACTCCATGAAAAGAATGTTTAGGCCCTGAGCCCGCGGCATTCTGCTTCTTGTTTTCGTTGAGCGGGTTGAAGACTTCTCGGAACAGCTCAGAGAAAACAAGTGTCTTTGAGTGATTCTTTGGGCGGTTTGGATACCTTGATGAGGTTAGATTTGTGTTTGGGTGATCAGTTAACAATGACGAACTTTTCTTCCAGCTCTTCACGGTTTACTCCCATAGAGCCATATTGGATATCATCTTCATGTCTTGCGTCGTCGATTTGCGACATGGTGACTTGTTTACTTCTTGTTGTAAAATAGGCAGCCAGCTGCGTAGTAGCAGCAGTGCGCCAAAGTCGAAGTCGAAGTCGGCTTGGCGAGTCCGTGACCTTGACAAAGAAAAACAGTGCGAGGAGCGTCTGAGTTGAGAAGGTGTATATGCCACTCTCAAGTTAGGATGTGTTTCATTTTAAGTTCAGTCAGACCTTGGCTGTGGTGAGATGAAAGCAGTGAACCTGTTCTGGGCATGAACTTCAAATGGGGCAGTAGTGGTTGCTGCCTGTAGGCTACAGGGGCCCAAGCTTATAACCCATCCAACGAACCTTAGGTAAGCGCTCGACGTTTCCTAAAATCCATCGCACGGCATCTCTTAATGGTATGTTTGTGATAGTATTTCTGCTTTGAATATTCAGATGCGAGCAATAGGCATACCATCGCGTCAAGGATGGCAGCGTGGGCCGTTGATCAGTTTGGGACTGTTTGCAGAAGTGCAAACCGCAGTGTCATACTGCATGGTCTCGCATTGGAATGCTAAAAGCAGTCAACCACTCAAGAAGTAGAAGCTCTACGGGTGTGATTCTTTAGAATACCAAACTTGCATTTCTATGCGAGGGAAAATCAAGGCACGTCTTAATGCTGTTCTTCGGAATAGCCTCGAGTTCTCGCAAGAAACTATTATTTTGTCTATGGAAATGATCAGTAAAAACTGTTCATAAACACTCCGCTTCAATCCGATGCTTCTCATCGATAAAACTACTCCCGCTCTGTTTTCCAATGCTTGGGTATCATTAAAACCAAATATTTTAACCATCTCGACCTATGTAGCAAACAGTCAATCACACCTTGAGCTTGATCTTTTGCTGCTTCGACCTCTTCTTCTTTTTCCTCAGCGTAAGAATGTGCCTTCTCTGCACAAGTCTGATAAGCCAGTTGTAGATCATTTCTCTCATGAGAATCAATATCGTGGCCACAACAGTGGGAACAGCGCAAGCCCAGCTGGGAACTGTTAGATATTTGAATCAACAACAGGGGATCAAGGCACACTTACAAATACCAGATACCATGGTGGATCTCAGGAAACCCCGCCTCGGCAAAGTTCTGCCCAAAGAAACCAGTGATGAAGGTCAGTGGCAAGAAAATAATTGTGACCGTCGTGAGCTGTTTCATCGACTCGTTTTGATGGGCTGAAATCGTGTTGAAAATGAGGTTGATCAGGTTATCGGATGATTGTTTGAGCTGTTGGAGAGCCTCAGTGATCATAATGCAGTGATCAAGAACATCGCCAAGGTAGGTATGCGTCATGGGAGACACTATAACGCCAGATGAAGGATTCTCAAGCTCCTGCATGGCAACCTCATGGGTCATGGAAGTCTTGTGATCGCGAAGGACATTGACCAGGTTGTCGATTGGATTCAAGAAACTGAGCATCTTGTTGATCTCGCTGATACAAACGTAGAGCTTTTTACTCTGACTAATGCTCGGAGCGGTAAGAACGTCCAATTCGATGTCGGCGATGATATCCGTATAGATAGCTGTCAAAGGAATAGCGAGATCAATGATAGCATCGATTATACCTTGGCACAAGAGAGATGCGTCGTTGGACTCGCGTAGAATTGTACCCGGAGTGCTGAGACGTGTCACGATAGGCCGCTCGATGTCACCGGCTGACACCTCGAAGAAAGAAATAACGGTGTTGTCTGATGTCAAAAAGATAGAGACCTGCTCTGCTGAAACGGCCATCTGATAAGGCGCAAGGGAGGAGTGGCTCTCCATGAATTCTGTTCGTGCTTCATTTCCAGAAGCATGGTATCGCTGTAGCGTTCGTATCATCCCTGTCTCTTGTAGATCTGATGCTGCTTCCCGCGCCCGTAAGCTGTTTTCGAAATTCTTTTCAGGATCTGCTGTCTTGCGACTTTTCCAGAGCTGCCTGACAGATCCTCTCAGCCTACCCACAGTCTTTGACGAGTAGGTACTGCTAGTATCAGTCGTGTCGTCCTCATCATCCACCAAATGAACGAGCTTTTGCAACGTCATGACAATAAAGGCATGGTTTGGATACCAGTCAGCCTTGGTTCGGTTTCGAATTTGCATCAAATCCTCCAGAGCCAATTTATGCAAGCCCTTTTTGCTACCGATCGCCTGGATCACATCCCAACTTAGCCCATTGACGTTGATCCATCGACATTTTGCCCATTCCTCTTTGGGTTCGTCCAGAAAGGCTATGAAACTCGCATTGTCAAAGTGACGCTTAACCATATTGTCTTGCGCAAAGTCGATAACGGAAATTTCACAAGCGGCATGGAGCGCAGGCATGGACGCGTGCCCTCCATCAGGGAGCATAGGGTCGTAGCCAGGTTCGGAGCCAGGTTGCCAGCCTGGGCGATCGCCAAATGTGGTCTCAAACTCATCGTAATCCTCAACCGTCTTGAACGTCGGAACGCGAGTCAGTCGGCGTCGCAATATCGAGGGTGAGAAGTTCATCTCGCGATGGACTTCGGTATCGGATCGCACTGGTCGCACAGGCTCGGCCGGTGGTGGAGAGAGGTTCTGAGTGTTGAGAGTGAGGTTGTAGCGGACATGCTGCTCGGCCTTTTCGTCGGAAACGTTTGTATTGGATGATTGGCTTTGGCGACTGTGCAGCTCTATGTCGTCCTGCATCGAAGAGTCTTGCTCCGCTGGGAGAGCGAAGTCCCGCGAAATCGACATTGTGGGAGATTGGTACCTGGATGCGCAATGGAGAGGGGAGGGGGGTTAAGAAATAGAACTCTATCCTTCAGCCATGAAAGAATGGAGTAAGAAAAACAATGCTGAGACTGAAGTTGAAGATGAAAGTTCAGCCATCAGCTTCAGCTGAGGTGAAAAATATGGTACTTTGGTGGTAGATATAAGACACGAACTTGGAACAAAAATAAATCCAACCAGGTTGTTGCGATGCAGGGGAAGGACAAGCCCGTCAGCACCAGCACGGAAAGTGGTTTCGGGTTGGAGAAAGATTAGGATTGGTATTGGAATTAGGGATAGGGGGCTGCTCTCTGTTCTCTGTTCTCTGTTCTGTCTCTGTCGCTGGCAGCACAGTCACCCACCAAGCTTCATTGGCACATAACGAATGAGCCCATCTTGAACTGAAGCCGATTATCCGTTCTTAGGTAGTGAAAAAAATGTTTACGACGGCAGGACGGCATGAATTTTGAGCCATTATAGCATCGTTCTCGGACACGGCACGCGAAAAACCCCACGCCAATCGTCAATTAGCAGTCTCATCCCATTTGGCTAAGCTTTCATACCAAGCTTCGTTATCCACATTTATCCCGCCTCGGCACAGAGGGCTATGCAGCCTGGACAGCCAAGACGAAAATAAGACGCCATATGCTCGGTATAAGTGGCAGTATATATAAATTGTTAGGTATTATTGGGTAATTAGCTTAAGCATTAATAACAGCCAATCATCAGGCTGGACGACTGGAAATATCTCGTAAACCCTCCTTATAATAGCAAATAGCCAGTTTCTAGCTATCTCGAGAAGTCATACTATTTTTATACAGATAGGCATTATTACAATCCGACTCAACAAGATTATCTGGGCATGTTGGAACTTTTGGCGCAATACGGTAGTACGGCATATCAAGGTCATACAGATAAATACCTACCTATCTACTAATCGTGGCGTCTCGGTCTGTGTAACAAGGGCAACAGCTAAAGCGCGCTCAGTCTTTTCACTTCATGTCGTTATGAGTAAATGTAATATCATGGCGGCAGAGACCTCATCTCCATTCTTACCTCGATAACTCCGAAGCATGACAATTCAGCTAGAGAAGGTTCCCTTATACTACCCCAATCTCCGTTACTCAAGGTACTCGGGGTCACCAAGGTGCATCTTCGGTCTGACTTGATCGCCCATGAGTAAATGAGAAAGGGAGAAACTACTAGTCCCAAAGGGGGGGAGAATTCGTACTGGTGTGAACGGCCGAGATGTACAACGCTCCTCCTGAAGGTCATACGATCGAGAGAACTCCGACCTTAACTTCGGATGCGGCCCTGAATTTGTGACTTCCACATCCCCCACTCACCGTCAACAGTTGATCCATAAACTCAAGTAAAACATTGTGGTTTGCACTCATGGCAGACTGTATGTGTACATATTATGAATTACATAGATATCCCATTCGCAGCTGCCGTCTTCATCAGCAATCAGGTTGCAACCATGATATCCCTTTATCTCAGCTCGCGCTGTCCGTCTCTAGTTCTCCGTCGTAATCGTACAATCTCAACTTTAGATTCTCCCATTGCCCGCGTGGCAAAATTGTGGATAGCCTGGTACTGTGACAGAAGGGCAGTTGGACCACCATTGAGGGGAGCAAACCTCATAGCTCGAGATGATCCACGTGTTGTGCCAACCAGGAACGCAGTAATCAGGGACGTCGAAGGGCAGCTCATTGATGGCATCTGCTGTCCATGCTTCTGCATTGTTGATGCGGTTAATTTCTTGGTATATCAGGGGGCAAGCCGTGTCGAACAGAAGCTCCCCAAAACATCCGCAAAAGTTTAGGAATAGAACGTAGCCACACATGTGGGCATTTCAGATCTTTTTCTGTGTCTTGGGGTTTTTTATGTGAGTCGCTCGTTGAGTAGCATGAGCGAATCCAGAGAATGACAAGCATAACGATTGCGCTGATGGGAAGACTTGGAGGTACGTTGATTGAGTATGATCAAGACATGTCATGGTCAGTATAATCCGTTGTTTGAAAGTGGGAAGAAATAGTCGTTTGTTGTCAACGGTTCGAACGCACTACCTACATCAGCGACTTCGCTGATTGTAGGGTTTGGGCATCTGTTCCGTTTGATAGTCCATTGCTGGTTAGCTTTCACGTTTGTGTGTAGCAATTCTCCCCTAGCGAACTGGTTTGACAGCCGTCATCACTCGTTCCGAAAAGCAACGTGCAGATGGGTTGCTCCAAGCATGACGGAAGAACCACAAACCCCTCTGTGGCACCGAGCTGTCACTCTTATTCCAGCAACCATTGGTTCCATTCTTCTCATCCACTTGAACTTCTATGTGGGCGGTTGGGAATGCACTTCTGCCATGACTTTGCAAATCGGCCACTTGACCGTCCAGGGACAAAGGCAATGTTTTGTTCTTGAGTTATCCGGAGGAAAGGGGGTGACTCAAAGCTTATCGTCTAGGCTCCGATCAATGCGATTCTGGCCGAGACAAGGTCAGTTGAAAAGAAATATTGTCTTGGGCTCGTTGCTTCGGATTATCGTTGAATTATCGTATCGGAAGGGTCACCGGGAGCCGTCGCAGCCTGTTGAAACGTGCCGTACGGATGTCGCCTGCTTCCACTATCTCTTCTTATGATAAACACGAGGGAATGAATACTTAGTGGCGCGCCGCGAGGTTTTGTTTTGAGAACGCGAGTCATGTCATCAAAGGTTATAGAAGGTTCACCGTTAAAGTTGGCGCTCATGTATGCCCACGTGCAGAATTGGATGCGGCTTATGGGATCTATCTAGAAGAGCCTCAGTGTTGCGGAAAACACGATACTACCTGCCCAAGAGATGAAATAACTTGAACATTTTTGTATTATCTTGGTCCCGGTCTAATGCCATTCATTTTAGGCACCCATAGCTTATGTTTTAGGCTTTCTGTCACCCCCTGGAAGGAATCCCATGATCTCAAGAAGCTCCCGTGGTCAAGGCGAGTTATCGTTATTGGTTATCGATCATGTCTCAGTACAATCGCACTCTTACCGCTCCACCCTCCGGAACTACTGATGTCACAAGCTCCACTGATAATGGAACCCTAGCCTCCCTGCATTGTACCTTAGTAGCCAGCCGTGCCCACTAGCGTTCCATGGAAGTCACAGCTCCAGCTCCCCGCGTGCAGCTCTAACAGGCAGTGTCGCATCCATGTGCAACAATGTCATAGTTGCCTTCCAACCATTTTGTGTTTTTCAACCTTGCACAACACTCCTTTCTTACGCGGCCAGATAGTAACAATGGTTCGTCTCCCTCTTCTCTTCTCTTTCTTCCGTTTCTGCTTCATCTCAACACTTGTCATCCCTCGATGTATTCCAACTAACAATGTCTTCTCCTCAGGCCAACGAAAGCGATCCTCTCTTGTCCGGGTCCGGTCACGACCACTCCGATGCCCAGGTCCAAAGCAAGGCTCATCGAAACTCGCGTCTCCGTGAGCTCGGCTTGTTTGCCTGGGCTTTGATTGCCACTGCCGCTGTTATCGTGGTTGCTATCTGGACTCAACATGAGCAGCAGACAAAACATGACCACAACACACCTGCAGCGAAGCGAAATCTCGTCTTCATGGTGTCAGATGGCATGGGTCCCGCTACACTGTCCCTGACTCGCAGCTACCGACAACACGTTGAAGATCTCCATTTTGGCGATACCCTCACCCTCGACAAGCATTTCTGGGGCACGAGCAGGACTCGCTCCAACAGCTCTCTTGTCACCGACAGCGCTGCCGGTGCCACTGCCTTCTCCTGCGGCAAAAAGACCTACAACGGTGCCATTTCTACTCTGCCAAACCATGATCCTTGTGGAACGGTCTTGGAAGCTGCCAAGCGCGCTGGATACCACACCGGTCTCGTTGTGACTACGAAGATTGAGGTATGCGCAATCTCAAGAAGCTGAGATAAGCCACGGTGAAACTAACGGATTCTACTTAGGATGCGACTCCAGCCTGCTTCAACTCGCACGTTGTGCTCCGTGAAATGGAAGATGAGATTGCTCTTCAGCAGATCGGAGAGGGTGTACTCGGACGAACCGTCGACTTGATGCTTGGTGGTGGTCGCTGTAACTACCTGCCTAACAGCGCGGAGGGCAGCTGCCGAGCTGACGACACCGACGTGGTCAAGATTGCAAAGGAGAAGCACAACTGGACCTACGCTGATGACCGAGCTGGTTTCGATGCTCTCAAAGGCGGAAACAATGTGAAGCTGCCTTTCCTCGGGCTGTTTGCGTCAAGCGACATCCCCTTCGAGATTGACCGCCGAAACCACAACGATGTCTACCCTTCGCTGAGCGAAATGGCCAAGACTGCTCTTCGTGCTCTTGAGAAGGCTACTGAGAAGAGCGACAAGGGCTTCTTCATCATGATTGAGGGCAGCCGAATTGACCATGCTGGTCACATCAATGATCCTGCCGCTCAGGTCCACGAGGTTCTTGAGTACGACAAGACCTTCCGAGCTGTCCTCGACTTCATCAAGGAGAGCAAGACCGAGACTGTTCTGGTTGCAACCAGTGATCATGAAACAGGTGGCCTCGCTACCGCGCTTCAGGAACCTGGCCACCTCCCGGTTTACAACTGGTACCCCAAGGTCCTTGCCAACGCGACTGCCTCAGCTGAGTGGCTCCACGCGAAGCTTAACGCCCATATCTCCTCCAACTCCGAGGCCAAGAAGAACAAGGAGAAGAACAAGGAGAAGCTCAAGGAGTACATCAACGAGGAACTCATTATCCGTGGTCTCGGTATTTCCAACGCCTCAGACAAAGAGATCACCACAATTGCAGAGCACCCTGAGAGCGCCCTTGTCCTCTTCTCGGCTCTCATTTCTCTGCGTGCACACATCGGGTGGAGCACTCATGGCCATACCGCAGTTGATGTCAACATCTACAGCTCTGGTGGACCCCGAACAGAGAATATCCGCGGTAACGTGGAGAACACCGATGTGGGTAAGTATCTGCGCGAATACCTCGAGGTTGACGTCGACGCCATCACCGAGGAGTTGCAGGACAAGATGAGCAAGGTCGAAGTTCAGGGTGCAGGTATGGAAGCCCTCGATGAGGTGTGGGCTCTTGGAGATAAGCACCATGTTATCCAGAGTTAATGGTTATTGCGATATGAAGATACGGTTTATGAAAGAGGTGGAGGATAGAGATCATGGTTTGAGATAAGCAGATTGGGGGTGACAATTGATTGAGGTCTAGCTTGGGATACAGAATATATATACAGCCTAAAGACAGGACGAAGATTGCATCAAGACTAAAATCATCATATTCTTTAGGCTAATAGAATCAGGTTTCTTACTACACTGAGCGATGAGTAGCAAACTTATTGTGCCCTTTTGTTTTGACACCAACGATAGGGGCTAAGAATTGATCATCACTACCAGCACTCCAGATGACAGCGACCTCTACCTCAATCATTAAAGCATTCATCTACTTCCACACCAACGCTCTCTGTGTCAATCATATAAATATTTGAGCTCGTTAATGTCTTTGTTTGATTGTGGACCCACAAATTTGTTCGCGAGTACATAGTTCCTTCCAATAGTGATCTCGTTGCTTCCCCCAATGCAGAATAAGGCAATCCAATTGGCTCCTGCAACTACACCAAGGCACTCAAACGCAATCTCACAATTCATCATCGTCGATCAAACATCAATTTAGCAAAGCTATTCAATACCCACTAATAAATTCATCGGATTCAGTATCGAATTTTGACATTGCTCGAATACAAACTTCAACCGGCCGTGTTCCTCTCAGCACGCCTTAACTTGACGCGGTTTCCGTGGGGCTTCAAGGGTCGAGATTCAAAAACTTGGCTTGGCCTGAAAATTCATCCCAGCTTTCATAACCAGGTGAGTTTTCCAGACGTTCCAGCCTGTGTCATATGTTCTAACACTGCAACATTAGTGACTTGTCGCATTGGATCAAGATTGTCCACGGTGATACATAGCAGCGACGCGAATTTGTGTTACACTTGTGGCACCGTATTGGTGGTGACTCAACAACTGCAATCTCTGATGCAGCTAGACAGGGTGGTTACCAAATCACTGCTCAGTTCTAACACACTTCCACACACATTATCACTACGGAGTCTTTCGCAACATAGAGACTAATCAACGTCGCTATCAATACCCTCACTTAAGCCTTCCAATTCGGACTGCCCACGTCATGGCTGCTCCTGCAGAGGTTGTGGACGTCGTCCAGGATGCTGTCGACTCCACCGACCCTCATCTCACGGACCCTCCCCTCCTCAGGGATCATTCGGAATTCAAGACCTACGAGAGCCGTGGGTTCGAGTATTCTGGCATTCGAATTTTTTACCGACAACATGCAAAGGCTGATCAACTACCGAAGCCTCCATTGCCTCTTCTGGTTTTCCTGCATGGGCTTGGCGGCTCTGTTGCTCAGTTCCATCCTTTGTTATGTAGTCTGGTCGACGAGGCCCCCTGTTTAGCAATCGACTACCCCGGATGCGGCCGTTCTGAGTTCTCGGTCACGGATTGGGCAGCTTACTCGACAGAAGCCTTGGTAGAGCTCTTGGAGATCATAATCAATGATTATCGGGACAAAGACGCAGGCCAGCGGGTGGTTCTCATCGGCCATAGCATGGGCACTGCCCTGTCTGCGAGATTGGCCAATACTGAGCTTCCTCACACAACTGACATGTCGCATCATGTGGTAGGACTAATAGCCATTTGTCCAGTCGCGAACCCTCCGAGTGAGTCGATGACGAAGTGGGCAAAGAGAGCTATGTGGATTCCAGGTTGGTTGTTCGACTTGTGGCGTGCCTGGGACGGTCGGGGTGGCCCCGAGAGCGCAAGTGTAAAGCGTTTTGTTGGACAGGGCGCCGACGAAGCCACTCGAAAAATGCAGTATCGCTTCAACAAGCAGAGCCGTACCCCGGTTTGGAGGCGAATGGCAAATGGTGCGCTACCGGTTTACAATGATGGCAAGCCCACGGGTGGTCTCCCAACTCTGGACACCTGGGCAGGGTTGGATATTCCTGTTTTCCTAATCGCTGGCGAGAGGGACAACGTCGTTTCACCAAAGGAAGCCGAAAATATTGTCAAAGTTCTGGATCCAGACAAGATATCTCCAGAATCAGATGATGGGGAAGAGACGCATGAGGCTATTGTTGACACTGCTGCTCCTGCCAATACCTCAACACGACCACAAGACCACCTCCCACAAACCATTAGCGACCTCACTGATGCAGACTTTATGAAGGTGAAGTCTCCACACTCCGAAACTCCGCCAGAAGGTGACAGTCCTACCGATCCCTCGACTCCAAATGAGACCATGACTGAGCTCCCTCCTCAGCCAAGTCACCCTAAAAAGATTGTCGAGTCTGTTGTGATGCCTGCACCTGCAACACATGCTGTATTATATACACCTTGCTCGGTTCGGGCTGTTGCTGGTTTGATATCCGATTTTCTTGCTACAAATGTCACAGGAAGACTATCTCTTGCCTGGCAACTTCAGTACCTTTCGCGTGAAGGGAAATGGGACGTCAAGAATCTCAACAAGTGGAAGTCTGTCAACCCTGTGTCTGATCCGATAGGACCTGCTGGGAAGCCTATTTTCCGTGCCCTCAAAACGCTCCGTGAAGCGGATGATGTGCACTGTCCGAAGGAATTCGTTTCAAAGTGGAGTTCTATTGTAAAAAATGTCATCGACATCTCCAAAGACCAGCCTGTATACGACCCTCGCGGGCTCGAGCGAGCTGGTATCCGTTACCACAAATTTCCGACGGTCTCAAAGATTCCCCCACTATCACATGAGATCGAAACTTTTATCAAGTTGGTCGATGACCTTCGCCAGAGCATGGCTGACCGTGCTGTCACGGAAGAATGGAGCGATCCAGAACAATGCGTGATCGGAGTCCACTGCCATTATGGCTTCAACCGCACGGGGTACTTTATTGTGTGTTACCTCGTTGAGCGGTGCGGTTTTGAAGTCAATGAAGCCATCGAAGCATTTGCCAAGGCGAGACCTAACGGAATTCGTCACTCTCATTTTCTGGATAGACTTTATGTGCGATACAATGTCTAAGGTCTGAAAGCGATAGCAAACAAACTACACGCGGTATGGTTAATGAATAAATGTTAGCGTTGTCACAATAGACAGTCACGATTCCCAAAAAAATTGCATAAACAGTTTAGTACTTAGCGAACATGACAAACCGGAAAACATCAGACGTTTCTTCTCCCATAACCCCTTAAATTCAGACCTGAAAAATGGTAGTGGTTAATGATAAAAAACAAAAAAACAAACCTCAAAGTGTCTAGAAACGTCGTTCACAGATTTGTTGTCTATCTGATTTTGCATGATATTGTGATTATCAATCTTTACGTGGGTAGCTACCCTGAAGGACACTGACGACGACGGTTCGAATTTTGTTATAGAGTTATTTATAGCAGGATGTTACTCAATCTCTTTCATTGATTTCTTTATTGGCAATGCAATTATTTTGTCATACATAAAATTTCGGTGCCGCCAGAAAATCACTCGCGTCAAGGGTCTATTTAAGTCGTAGATAAGTTAATATCGAAACAGTCCTGAGTTAACATCAACATCTGTCGCAGCGAAACAACTTGCTTAACCCATATTCTTACAACAAACGTGTACAATAACACCATTGTAATACAACACCGCTATGCTCTTATTTCGCTCCAACCCCGTCCTTCCATCCAATGGGTATTAGAGCAGCTGCTACGTTCGCTACACCTCGCTCTGTAGCCAGTAGGTTGAATTGGGCAGCCGCATTCCTTGTATCTAGAAGTTCGATTCGCATCCCAAGTTCGGATATAGCTCGCCTCGTTTCAGGAGCTAATGGCACATTCGATGGTCCAACTCCAATAATTAGAAGATCTGCAATTGCGTTAACTCAGGGCTTCCTGATGGAGATCGCTATCTATCCGACAGATAACAGAAATGTAGAGGTTCACGCACCAGGTCGAGGCCATAGTAGGTCAAAGAGCGCAAATGCACTGGGTGGGAGCTCGAATTGGCCCTTCTTGTTGATGAGGTTCATAGAACCCTTGGCCTCCCATGGTCGCCAGTGGAAAACCTCTCCGTCAATTAACAGAACGCCGTTCCCGCCTGTAATTGTAAGGCCGCTGTTAAGTCCGAACCCATCGTACATGCACACGTCGACCGAGGTCGAGGGCGCTGGGGTGTTTCCAAGCACGTCAAGCTCGCTGAAGTCGGTTGGCGGGGGATGCGCTGGCGGTTGTTGGTCCTTTCTCCGGCTTGGGACTACGTGGAAGAGTCGCTGATTTCGAGAGGAGGCCTGTAGAGGAGATAGGGCTGGCGCGGCCGTGGTTCTGAAAGCTGTAATCGAGGAACGAGGGGCCTGGGTAAAGGCCTGGCGCACGGCACGATGCGCGCTACACGAGGGGATGATGCTTCGCGATGCCATGATTCCGTGATTACTATGAGAATGTCGGGGGCTGTCGCTGATACACAT